>JANHAO010004864.1:0-23485 GCA_026873985.1 Saraca asoca | reverse complement strand
GAGAGCCAAGGTTCCAGAAAAGCCAAGAAGGCTTTAGAAGGAGGAGGAGGTCGGTGGTGTAGAAAAAAATCTGGGGATTTTTTTTAAAAAAAATTACATTTTGACCCCTAAAGTTTATATAAATTCAAAGTTGGCCCCTCCCGATAACAAGGCTTTTCACTTTAGTCCCTAAAAACTTTTCAGTTTAGTCCTTTTCAAATTTTAAATTTCTCTTTTTATTTTCCTAATTTTTCTAGGTATTACAGCGTAGCTCTCATATGACTTACTTGTGCTAGCTAAGGCACATCTGTGAGACCTACCTGGGTACTTAATCTCATGCTAGCTGAGGTGCATCTATGTCAACAATGTGTGATCATTCATCCATGTTAACAATGTATGATCTGCTAAGGTCCATCCATGTTAACAATGTGCAACCATCCATCCATGTTAACAATATGTGATTTGCTAAGGTCTATCCATGTTAATAATGTGTGACCATCCATCCACATTAACAATGGGTAACTTGTAGAGGTCTATCTATATTAACAATGTGCAACCTACTTGGGTACTTAATCTCATACTAGCTGAGGTGTAGCTCTTATGTGACCTACCTAGGCACTCAACTTATTACCAGTTGAGGCACTCTAATGCTTAAAATCATTACCAGCTGAGGCACTCCGGTGTTTAAATTCATTGTCAATTAAGAATCATTACTATAATTGATTGGTCATTCAATTTAATATTTTATTTAGTTATGATTTATAGGAATTTATCCATATCAACCTACATATTATCTTCTGGGATATGCAGAACATCCAACACAATGCACTTAGAAAAGTAGGGAAATATGAAAAGTTCATTCATTAAAAACCTTATTCAACGAGGTGAATTTACATATGAAGATTCAAAAGTATAAGTCAGAATAAGCCTATAGCTACCATGTCCTAAAAGGAAAGTTAGCTTCAAAAAACTAAACCACGGTAAGCTGGAGGATCAATGACCAAGCCAATCGCTCTAGCTTTTCCTTGTCCTCCTCAGCTAAAAGCTTCTCCCTCAGCCTCATTGCCCCTAGGTATTTGTAGAAATCGAGAGGTTAACTCACCATGCGAGGCAAAGGAACACAGATGGAACAGTTGAATTTGACAGTATAATCATAAGGAGGTTATGAAAATTGTACAAAACTTCCCAAGATTCTCAGAGAGGAATTGTCCATAGGAACTTCCTATACAGCAGGCCATACACATCTCATAGCACTTCATCAAAGATCCAGATCATCAAAAATATAGGGGGCTCAGCTAATGCACCCATCAGGTCATTCTGTGGAAAAGGAAAAAAGTTTTTCACACCTTATATAGATTAGTTTGGCTTCATTGATGAATCCAGAGACTATCCAGCTGCCTTTGGTCAAATGATATAGCAAAAAAGTAAGGCTACCACGCTAATGGCTATAAAAACATGCACATTAAATGCATGGTTTGGTGCAGATAAAACAGTAAGATGAGAAGTTTGAAATGACAATACTGTAGAATATAAGTGTAGAATTTTGCCAGCAAGTTTCAGTTCCTACTCAACATAACAAATTGAGAGATGGAGGGCTAATATTATGGGTATCTTTAGATCTATGCAAAATGGGCTGGCAAAAGCCCAACAATATGAGTCTAATTAGAAAAAATTGAGCTCGTCCAAAGATTGAGATCACTGAACAAAGATACCAGATAGCTAGGCGTGAGCTTAGATCGTAGGACAAAAGTCAAGGTAATAGCTCTAGGTTGATTGACAACGAGCTCCAGCCTGCTGGTCAAAACATACTACCTCAACTATCTTCCAAAAAGCTAATTATGTGTTATGGGCATTTCTGGAGCTTTACAAATGGGTTGATTAAAGGCTTAATGGACTAGCTTAGTTGACAAAGGCCCAGCCCATTTTAGAATAAGGTCATAGGAACAAATCGACAGGTTGCTTAGCTCGAGCTCAGATTGCCAAATGAGTGATCTCATGCATGAGTAAGGAATGTCAAAGTCTAGCTTGCAGCTAGAAGCACATACTTCCAACTGATAGATTAGCCCCTAAAAATCAACAGCAAGTTGCCTAGTATTTATTACCTGACGCAGTGGAAAAAGATAGATTTACAATTTTTCAAATTACATGTAACCCCTCTACCTCTATAAATAAAGGGAAAAATTATTGTAAAAGAGATTAGAGAACTAGTACTACAAAGATCAGGTTATCAATAGCATACAGAAACTTTATAAATATATTCTTATAAATAACTCTACCATGAATGTAGGGGTCAAAAAATTGACTTTAGCCGAACCATATTAAAAATCTTTGGTATCCTTCTTGTTCTTCCTCACTTTATCTCCCTCTCTCCCTATCTTTCTTCTACATCATCAGAATTATAGTTTGGGATTTCAAAAACTTTTCTAATTGACGGAATTTGGGCTTATCCAAATTCCACCGTTAACAAGTGTGTAAGTTGTAAATAGAGAAATTCTAAGCTAGAATTATGTTAAATGATTATAGTTGTGATAAGATCAATGTTTACTTATTGTATTATAGAAATGCAACTCGTACTAATTCAGTAGATTTAACTTTTTATTTGCATACATATAATATATAATTATATACATATAAAAATATGTTAATCGATTGAATCGATCTAATCTTGATCTGATCATCTTGTCGGGTCAATAGCCAAGCCAAGTTTTAAAATACTACCCTTTACAATTTAAACCATGTGCATATAACCCCTTGACTCTTAAAATGTGCATCCCACCCCCTTATATTTTAGTTTATTTTATCCATATCTATCTATTTTTCATCCATAAACTTAATAGAACACTTATGTGACCATCAGAAGCTTCTATTTTCTTTGAATAAAAGATAATTCATTATTTCCAATTTGAATCCAATCACAAAATTTTATCTCAAAATGCTAGGACACATAAAACAAAATAAATAAAGATGTTGTTTATCTTTGCAATTTAATGACTTAACAAAGATGAAACATCAATTGTGTGTTATTTTGATAAGTTGGTTTTCTAATAATTTTCAATACCGTCTAAAAAATTTTATTTTTCAAATATTTGTTTTCCCTTTTTTTAAAAAATTAGGTTTGGTTTTCTAATTTTTTTTTTCAAAGGAAATGATGGTTTATAGTGGTTACAAAAATGTTTTGTTAGGTGCATGGAAAAATAATAAACGAATGGGGGGTAAAGTGCACATAAATTAAATTATATGGGGTTTAGATGCATTTTTTTAAAGGTTATGGAATTATCTATACATGATCCAAAGCATAAAGAGGTTTGGTGCATTTTAACTAAAATAAAATTATTTTAATTTTTATCTTATAATGAAAAAATTATAAACTAATTTGTGATTAAAATAAAAAAAAAGATTTTCCCATACAATTTTAAATATCTAGGTATCATGGAAAGAATAATCAATACAATAAAAGTAGTTAAAAATAAACTTATCAACATAATTTATCCACCATTAACTAGATTGTGACATTGGCCATTTTAGATATGGAAATAGCCACATCCATTATAATGTTGTTCAATCCTTACTTTGAATTCCATTTGACAAAAAAAGGTTGGTGGAACCTCTTATTCCTATCATTTTTATTAAAAAAATGGTGCTTGGCAAGCTTAAAAAACCAGCTAACTTTTATTTTTATATGCTGAGTAAATTTTAAAAATTAAGAAGCTATGTCTAACTGATCTAATTTTAAGTAAAAGATAATTTAAAAAAAAAACTGTTCGAAATTGATTTTTATTTGATCTACTGTTATCTAGTTAAAATTTTTACTTTTTTATTCTTCCTTCTTTCTATTTTTATCTATTTAAAATTTAAATTACATTTTACAATTTATATAATAAAACTAGTTTATATCTCATTCAATACACAAATTTGATTAGTTTTATTTAATAATAATTTATAATATAAATATAAATTTTAAATTATAATATATTCCAACATATATAAATCACCACCATATTTTTCTTTATAAAATAAATATATAATTGATACAATTATATTCATATTAATTGTGAGGGAATATTATATTTCTTTTAATTTGATAAATTTGTTACATTAAAAATATTAAACAAATTAAATTTATCATTCAATTTTTTTAAAAAAATATTTTCTTAATATATTAATACTTAGATGAATTTATTTATAAATAATTTTTTTAAAATTTAAATCAACAACTTCACATTGAAAAAGTTTAATTATTTAATAATAAGAGTTCGTGCATTTCTTCAAACTATTTTTAAATTATATTTATATGCAGTTGTTATAATTAAAATATTATCTTTAAGAAAATATATATTTTAGAAATTTTTTTATGAAGTTTCAAAAATATTTTAAATTAATATTATGATAAATATTAAAAAATGATAAAAAATTTAAAAAATAAAATTATAAAATATCAAATTTAATATTTGATATTTAAAGATAATATAAAAATTTAAAAACTAAAAATTTTTAAATAGATAGTATTTATCAAATCAAAAATAAATATTAGTAATCATGTGTTATTAGTATTTTTTATATAAATATAATTATTTATTTATATATAAATCATATAATATAGATAAAAAGTTGAGGAAGTAAAATTATAAAATATCAAATTTTTTATTTGATTTTTTAAAAGAATGTATAAGTTTAATAAGTTTGAAGTTTTATATAAGAACCATCTATTGAATCAAATTTGGATATTTTTACTTACGCGTTGACAAGTCCCATTATATTATTATTTTTAATAAATTAAATATAAATAAATTCCTATTTCACTTATCAATCAATTACATTAATATATTTTAATCTCATAAAATAAATATTATATCACCAAAAAATAAAAATTATAATTAATAATTATTAAGTTGTTATTATACATAATCTGAATATAAATTAACTATTATCATAAACACAAACCTCACATATAACATCTAAAAAGTTTTATGTTCAAATTATTTAAATTGTAATGTTTATAAAAAAATTTTATCAATTCAATATTTAGTAGAATATTTTAAATTGATATGCATGATTTTAATTTGAATGTAATAAATAATAAATAAATACTATATAAAATACATAAATTTACTTATAAATTGTAAATATAATATGTTATTAATAACATTACAATTTTGAAAAAGTAAATTTATGAAATCTCAAATATCTTATTTTTTATTAAAAGA
Organism: Saraca asoca; assembly: GCA_026873985.1. NCBI lineage: Eukaryota > Viridiplantae > Streptophyta > Magnoliopsida > Fabales > Fabaceae > Saraca > Saraca asoca. The sequence goes on along the minus strand of JANHAO010004864.1, from coordinate 18,302 downwards.
GAGTGTAAAAATTTAAAGAAAAGATATTTTAAATTAGGAAAAAGATTAAAAAAATAATCAAAAATTATATCCATAATTTAAATTACAATAAAAAAGAAATAAATAAAAAAAACTTAAAAATTCTTTTTGCTCTCCTTCTATTAGCAAGTAAAAATACACTCACTGCATAGTTAACATTTGGACGAGAATAAGCGTCATAATTATTATAATACTAGCTTTTATCTCATATGATGCATAAATTTAATTAATTTTATTTGATAATAATTTATAATATAGATTTATATTATAAATTATTATATATTTAAATATAAATAAATTATTATTATATTTTTATCTATTAGATGACTATATAATTAATACAATTATATATATGTATATTGTAAGAAAAATTATATTTCTTTTAATTTGATAAAATTATTACATTAATATTTTAAATTAACTAAATTTATCATTTGAATCTTTTTCATCTTTTCAAAAATATTTTCTTAATATATTAATATCTAGATGAATTTATTTATAAATTATTTTATTTAAAAATTTAAATTAACCACTTTATATTAGAAAATTTAATTATTTAATTAATAAGATTTCATATATTATCATAATTAATATATTATTTTCGAGAAAATATATATTTCAAAAATATTTTAAATTAAAATTATAATAAATATTTAATAGGATAAAAATTCTAAAAAAGAAATTATGAAATATTAAATTTAATATTTAATATTTAAAGATAATGTACATTTAAAGAATCAGAGTTTTTAAATAAATATTATCTATTAAGTTAAAATTAGATATTATTAATTATATATTAATAAATATTTTATTTATATATCAATATAATTATTTGCTTCTATATAAATTATTTAATATGGATAAAGAAAAGATATTTTAAATTAAAAAATTTAAAACTTTTATCTATAATTTGGATTGAAATAGAAAAGAAAAAAATTAAAAAAAAATAAAAATTCTTCTCACTCTCATTTTTCCTCTCATAACGAGTGAAAAAATATTTATTATATAATAAAATTTGAATGAGAATGAATATTATGATTATTATAATATTAGAAAGATTAAAAAAATTTTCATCCAAACTAAATTTTTATGTACCATTGTAAGTTTAGAATTAGATATTTCTTTAACAACTAAGAATTATTTGCATGAATTATGAGTTTGAACAAGCAGATTGACTTTTTTATTTTTTAGGTTGGATTTTTTCCCCACACCTTATTTTTTGGGGTTAATATACATTTTGCCCTAAATATTCCATTAACATCGTTTAACCCGGTTACCCCTGACCCAAAACCAAAACCCCATTCGGGTCTCAGACTCCGTGTTCTTGAGTGAGTCAGGCTTAATCCCTCTCTCCCTCCCTGTCCCTCTCTCTCTCTTTCTATATATGCCGAAACGGCAAAAAAAAGTCTACTTTTTCTTCAATAGTACTTTTTCTTCTCGCGATCTTTCTCTCTCCTCTGTGTATCTTAGATTCAATCCAAAACGTCCAAACCAAGAGCATGGTGGTTGGTTGATTGGCCGTCCGAGTTCCGGGAATTCCCATATTTTATACATTACCCATATTTGTTTTTCCTATAAAAAATCAAACTTGGTAGTCATCTCCTTCTTGTTCTTATTCTCCCTGTCCCTGTTGTTTGTCCTTTCTTTGCCTCTCAACCCGTTTCACAATTGCCTCTCTCTCCCAACTCCAATTCAAATAGCTGCTGGTTGCTGATGAAGTTGCAGGAGGAAGAGGGTGTGAACACTGAGCCTGAGGCTGAGATGAAGAGATACAGGAATGGTGAAATTTGGGATTTTGAGCATGAAATGACTTCGGCAGATGGTGGTGGACACGGTGTCGTTTTGGGACTGGATGGTGGCACAACCTCCACTGTATGCATTTGCATGCCCATGACCCCTTTTTCTCATTCTGAGCTTGAATCTCTTCCTGTCCTTGCACGTGCTGTTGCTGGTTGTTCGAACCACAATAGTGTTGGAGGTAATTGTTTTGGTTTCTGGGTCGTGTGAATTGTTTTATACTGTTAGAGGTTTGAAGATTTGTTTGGGTTGGTACATGGAGAATCCTGTTTTCTGAACATTTGTTTCTGGCTTTTGTCGGCTTGCTTTTCAACTTGTCATCAACCAAGTGTTGTTACTAAAAGCATTTAGATAAATTGGTGATTTGCATTTGGACTTGTATATAATATGCATGATTTGCTTCCCTTTCTTTGCCTTGTACTTTAATGATATTTTATATTTTCCTATTCTCATTCTTTCTTGGGAGGATAATTTATCTCAACTTAGCACTTTGTCCTTTGTTTCACACAAATGAATTTCTCATTTTAACGAAAATAAGGAAGAAAAAGTGCTGTTACCTTCTATATGTAAGATCTCAGTTTACATATTTTAGTCAGCAAAGTTTTCCTGAAAAAAGACCAAAGAGACTATTTGATGACTCCAATTCTATCTTTTATGTCTGATAATACAAATGAAGATCGCATTGTTGGAGTAGTCATGTAGTTACCATTAATTACTTCTTCCACAGAAACCGCTGCAAGGGAAACATTAGAGAAAGTTATGGCAGATGCACTTTCAAAATGTGGTTCACATCGATCTTCAGTCCGAGCTGTTTGTTTGGCTGTGTCTGGTGTTAACCATGCTTCCGATCAACACAGGATTCTCAGTTGGCTTAGGTTGCTCTATATAATTACATCTTATTATTTTTGCTTAACTGTTAGGAAAACAAAAACTATATGATTTTTTTCCCTTTTGTGTTTTAGCTTCTTAAAACTCAAGGAATGAGAGGGAAAATGTTAATGCCCCTATCCTGTCTATTGCAAATGGGTGGTTTCTTGTCAATGTGTCATTGATAATTCTGACTTATGCGACAGAGATAAATGGTTTTTAAATTTTATTTCTCTATGCATTATTGAGAAAATCCTTCCTGCAGGAAATACACAAGGACAAGCAAATGAGTTAATTCTGTCATGAATAATTGGTCAAAGTAGCAATCTAGATTTGCAAATGACAGATAATAAGGTTGCCTGTTCTGCCTCTAGTTTTATGTGTAATTGAGAGTGGAATGATTTTGGATTAAACCTTTTCTATTTATTTACATTATAATTTATGTGCCTTTTTTTGGTTTAGTTGTATAAAAATGCTGTCATTTCTGATGCCAAAATACTTTCTTTGCTACTTCAGAGATAAGACTATGCTGAATCTTTTAATTTAAATATGTCGTGGCCTTGTATATACACAGGGATATATTCCCAAGCCATGTAAGGCTCTATGTTCAGAATGATGCTGTTGCTGCTCTGGCAAGTGGAACCATGGGTAAACTTCATGGCTGCGTATTGATTGCTGGCACAGGGACCATTGCATACGGATTTACAGAGGATGGCAAAGAAGCAAGGGCAGCAGGTGCAGGACCTGTCTTGGGTGACTGGGGCAGGTAATCGGTCTGAGCTATTTTTTTCTTTTCCCCCTCATAACCTCTCTAAATTTCTTAAATGTCTTTGATAGAGCACAATATCATCGTTTGATCCATGTAGCTGGCCCCATCTAATGAGATAAGGCTTGGTGGCGGTTGTTGTTGTTCTCCAAATTTCTTAGATGGAATTCTTTTTCCTTTTAGAAGGGGTTCAGGGGAACCATTCTGAACGGCAGTTTCATACTGGATGGTATACACAACCTTTTAAATCTATTTTGACCATATTTCATGTTAGATTGGGATTCTGTAATTATTTAAATGTTATATCCGTCTCACTTGTAAGTGCCATCTGTCAAGCATAAGAAATATGCTACATAACAAATTATAACTCATCCATTAATTTTGATAGACATCTCCAAAGTTATCCTATGTAGAGGAGTTCTATATTGTTTTGCCATGGAAGCTAGCATTTGTAGAAGCAAGAATTGTAGTAGGCTGAGAGGGATGTTGATTACCTAGAGAACACTAGTTATCTAAGTTGAGCTGACCTTACTTTACTAAAAGGCTCCTTTCAATATCTAACCTGACATCTGATTCAGACATGATGTAGCTAAGAAGGCTACAGAAAAAGCATGATGATTGGTTGGGAAGTTCTTTTTTCTGATCTCTTCCTTCTCTCTCTCTCTCTTTTTGATGTAGCTAAGAAGTTTGTTTTTGATTTGCAGTGGATATGGAATAGCTGCACAGGCATTAACTGCAGTAATAAAAGCACATGATGGTCGTGGTCCAAGTACCATGCTCACAAGTAGAATTTTACAGAAGCTTGGTCTTTCATCAGCGGATGAACTCATAGGGTATGTATCCAATTTATTGTGTTATTAGTATCATATGTATTTGTGAAGCAAATTACTGGCACTATGAAATCTTAGTCTGAGGCTATGTTGTGTGCAATTTGTGGAGGAAGGTGATCTGTTCTAGAAATCCAAAGCTTGTATACATTTGTCCCCCTCCTCTCTATTCTAATAGATTTTTGGAGTTGATATATTTTAGAAATATCAAAATATAAACAGATAGAAGCAATTTTCTTAATGTAACTAGGTATGACCTTTTTGCAGCAAAAAGAAGAACTACTTTCTTTTAACTATTTTATTTTATATATTTTTTTAATGATTGATGTTTGACAAATTATATATATATATATATATATATAGTGTCACTGGAATAGATTTCAAAGCGTAATAAAAATGATTGTATTTGTTTTATGTTTTATGGATTGTTGTCTTCTTGTAATGAAATATTGAATAGCTGAAATGAATATGTGGTGGCAGTTCCACTCTTCATGGTTGCAATCTGCTTAGAATCCTTTTCCTAAAAAATGCTTTACCAGCTTCTGGGATCTTAACTTACTCATGAATAAAAGAGAAAACTTTTTTTTCATAAAATTAAGATATAGGACCACAAGTCACAACATTTTGTTTGGCTCATTGAAAATCAGGTGGACCTATGCAGATCCCTCTTGGGCCCGCATTGCAGCACTTGTTCCAGTTGTAGTGTCCTGTGCAGAGGCTGGCGATGAAGTTGCCAATAAGATCCTGCTGGATTCTGTCCAGGAGCTGGCTTCAAGTGTGAAGGCTGTTGTACAGAGACTTGGATTATGTGGTGAAGGTTTGTTGTTTTAAAAATCTTTATACTTTCATATTCAACCCTGTAATCTAGTGTTGAATGTTATGAGTATATACAAAAATTTTAAGTTAGTTGCGAATCTTGTGGCTGAACTGGTGTGCAATAACAATTTGGTGCAAGGCTGCTAGAAAGCTGAAATGACATGTATTATTGTGGTTAGGATGGATATGATTGCTTATGGATTCTACAACTTGTTTTTTTATGTTTTAGTTAATGAAATAGTTGTTTTCTTTGCCTCACTCGTTAATGGTTTTGTGGATACCTTTTCCTGTAAATAATAGCATACAGTTTAAATGTGTAGAGAGTCCTGGTAATATGGAGAAGAAAAAAGGGTATTTATAGTATGATAACAAATTTCAACCAATCAATTGGAAAGTTTTCTGACTTAGGATCCCAACAACAAGCCTGCATACCTATGGAAATGCGTTGCTTTTAATTTTTGAATCTCTGGATGATAGTATTTATTTTTGGCAGATGGAATGAATGCATTTCCGCTTGTCATGGTTGGCGGCGTTCTTGAAGCAAATTGGAGATGGGATATAGGAAAAGAAGTTATCAATTGCATCTCCAAGCACTTTCCTAGGGTAGTTCCCATTAGACCCAAGGTTAGCAAGATTTACTTTCTAATAATTTCCCATGCTGTCTGTACACAATTGATTACTAGAAGTTAACTTGATTTCTTGCACAATACAAGGTGGAGCCTGCTATTGGGGCAGCGTGGCTAGCTTGGAATTTTTTCATGAAAGAATATCACAAGGAAATATGCAGAAGCTGACTCTTTATGGATTACCAGAAGAGAAGGAAAAAAGAAGAGGATAAGTGACAACTCATTTATTGGTGATTGAGGAAAGTGTAGATTACACAATGCCAATAATATGAAGTTAAAAATATACTAGCTATGCTCATTTTCACATATTTTGTGTATCCTCTCTCTATATATATTAGCTCTTAGTAGGCTTTAGCTTCCTCCCTCCCCCCAACTATGGTTCAGCAGCCCCCAATATTTTGCTTTTGTTAACTCCAGATAATACATTTGCTTCTTCTGTAGATACCATTCTTCAATATGACTTGTAATAGTGGTGTAAAGTAATTGAAATGACAATAGAGCTGTGTTTCAAGGGTGTTTGGTCTAGAAAGTTAATATTCTTATCTTCAGCCACAAAGTCTCACTCAACTTGGTACCATTGTGAGATGTTCAATTGATTCTTTGTCTAGTGGACAGAAATAGGTAAGACAAACCCTTTTTGTAAAATTTCAGCCAGAGGAGAATCTTACTGCACTTTATAACTCATCTCTTCTATGTGCTTCCTTTCCAGTTTTTTCTGCCGTTGGCTTGGAAATCCGTTGTTCCATTGAATATTTTGGAAAAAGTTTGTTTTTTTTTTTTCTTCATACTTAATGCCACGAGGTTCACATATGTAAGAAGTAAAATGGTTTTAAAAAAGTGATTTTGTATGATAATTGCAAGACTAGCATATCCTGAAACTTTTTGCTTGGAAATTCAGAAAACTAGTATCGCCTCTATAAATTGATATTAAGAGATTGGTAGTATTCCTAACAGACGTGGTTAGAAACACGAGAAAAAGTGTTATATAATAAATTAATAAACTAAATAAATGATAGATGAATAACTAATAATGTAATAGATAAACTATCTCAGATGCAGCATTTTCAGAGGCCAGTGCTATCAAAATAAGAACTTAATGGTCACATAATCTAACTCACTAATATAATAAATAAAAGGACCCTATCCAAATCCGCCAAACCCATCTCCCTGTAGTACCAAAACGATAAATTGTATTATCACGTTCAATCCTTTCTAATGTAGTGCATATCTTCTCACATGTCCTCACTATAAAACCCAGTTACAAATGTGAATATAAATGGTGGGTACAGATCACAAAAGTGAGTATATCATTGTCCCTACCAAAAATATCTAGACATCAGTTTCAATCAAGTAAAAATTGCCTTGGATCCCAAGCAATATAATTCAGAGATACACACATAAACAGACTATTTGTTTAGGAACACTATAAACACCGGCAAACCGCTCCCATATATAAACAGACTATTTGAACAAGTTATATTTATCTTTTTTGATATTTCATATAGTTACGTTCACATCCTTTTTATTTTAAACATCCCTTTTGTTTTAAAAAATATACTTGCTTATCTTATTTTTCCAAAACAAAAAGATAAATATATATTTAAAATAAAAAAAAGAAATACATATAAATAAAGATAGAAAGGATGTGAAGAAGTGAATATAATTTTCCCTACTGTATTTGATAAGTCCAAGTGATGATGACAATGTTAAGGCAACTCAACAAAAACAAGAACAAAGGGGCTTTCACATTTCATTTCATTTTCATTTCAAAAGAATTACCTGAGATCCAATATGTAGTCGTAGCAACTAGTTGCTTTAGCTTCTGTTACATTATATCTAAGATTCTGCATTACATATGGTAAAAGAAACAAATACAAACACGTTGATTATTGCAACAACCCCAAAAGTACATGGGGGTGAAGGTGGAAAACAAATTACTCATGAGATTACATATTAATAAGTTTGAATACGAAAATTTCCTAATAGAATATAAATTGTAATATGAACATTAGAGCACCCTATCACTTCTAGAGACATTCAAGGGCCAATAACTCCTCCAGAGTACCTAATATATTAAATTTGATCACTATTGCTGCAAATCCTCCTCAAAATTGCCAATGCATTATACATGCATGTTCAGCATCATAACGATGAACAAAAACCAACTTAAAGGTATGTCATCAAGTAAACTGTGAGATCAAACGACAAGAAATGAAGTTCAAAGCCACCCCAAAGAGAAGATTCCAATGCCCTTGGAGCTTCTTATGATCCTTATGCCCTCTCCATCCTTAGCAATATGGGGATTAGCTTGGATGCCTGAAGTTTTAAAGGCAACAACAGTTAAACCAAATTTCATCATCAAGCCAAAACTAGATCATCAAGAAATTAAGAAATACACTTACCTTTCATATGAAGTTAGAAAGGACTTCCCCCCTTGTTTTGATCACTATCATTCCCAAAACCACCAAAACGACCACCACCAAAGGCATTTCTTTGGCTTGGATTTTTATCACCAAAAGTACCAGATCGATTTGAGCCAGAGTCTCCAAAACCACCTGGACGACTAAATCCAGATCCCCTCATATTTCCTTCACGTTTCATGCCAAATCCACTACCATAGGATCCCCCAAACCCACTCCCAGATTGACTTGAACCAGGGCCACCAAACCGACCAGAATTTGGCCGCCCACCAAATCCTCCCATTCCATCAGAGTTACCATAGCTGGAGCGGCCAAATCCAGAATTACCAGAGCCCCCAGAACGGCCAAATCCAGGACTACGGCCAAAACCTGCACCACCAGATCGACGATCCCTCATGCCTCCAAAAGAGCCATACCGATCACTACCCATGCCACTGAACATGTCCACTGATCCACTATCAACAGCAATCCTAGGCAGCTGATAAACAAGAATAACGAACGATCAGGCAATCAAATACACATAAAAAAGAGTTACTAAAATGTTCTCTCTATCATGATAAATAGTTATACCTGAAAACAAAGGTTTTAGCTTTTCCATGCACTGATAGATGTATATAGCTACAGCCTATAGGTAAGGAAAAAAAAAAAAGCCAAAAAGAAATGCAGCACCATAGACAACATTAAAGGCTAACTAAAACATACTATTGGTTCCTCTGCTGAACTGGTGGAAACAAGCCTCAAGAATGATCCAAAGGAAAAAAAAAAGAAGAAGAAGAAAAGAAGCAAATATGAATTGAATACCAAAGTTCAAGATTTAAATTTTCAGCAACTTCATTTGGTTGTAGAAAACTATAGCAACAAATTGAAGGAGATCTTCCATCAATAACATGTAGACCAGGAATAACCTAAGTTAAAGGGGTTAGAAACATGGCAGTGGAAAAGATTCAAACCTCTGTAAATCTGCAGCCTACATCCCGCTCAATAGTCTTAACAGCCCTTGACTGATCTTGTGTATATATAAGAATAGCAGTTCCTTTCTTTCCAGCACGGCCAGTTCGTCCAGAACGATGAACAAATATCTCTGAAGAATTGGGAAGATCAAAATGTATGATCTGCGGAAAAAAACCAAGTTAAAACTTGTCACAAACAAATTTTACAACATCACAGCACTGCACATGAAGAACTACCATCATAAACAATTAATGTTGCATGAAAATCAAGAAGTATTTACCATTTGGCCCCCTGGGTTATAAATGAGCCAAACTATTTGTGAGCTACTTGAGTTCAGCTAGACTCTGGTTCATTTAATTAACAAACGAGAATGAAATTTGACTCCATTAAACGAGAAGAGCTTGAAAATCTTAAAACTCGACTTATTTAGTTCCCAAACAACTTGTTTAAAAAATAATAATTACAAATATAATTTTATATAAGTTATAAATTTTTTATATATAATATATTGGTATAAAAACATATATTATAATATAATTATTTTTAAATATCATATAATAATTATAATTATTATCTTTATTTTTTTATTAAATCATATCTTTTAAATATTTAGTATTTAATTTCTTTTGAGTAGAATAACTTGCTAAATGACTTCACAGTTTCCACAAATTTAGTAATATAAAAAAATCTCAAGATAAAATGATAACTTAGTTTTAAATAAAATTTTGAAATATGAAGAATTGAAGATATAACTTTTTTAATTATGAATAAAGATTATTTACATTTTGGTTAATTCCTTTTTATTTTTATTTTTATTTTTTGGAAGTTAAACAAGCTAGTCGACCAAAGCTTGAAATCAATTCCAAGCTTCTTTGGTAAATGAGCCAAACTTGTGCTCGTTCATTTATTAAATGAACGAGCTTGAAAATATTAAACCCCGGCTCGGCTCTTCTAGTTTACACCCCTACTCCCCAAAGTCAAAAAAATAGCATAGTCTACAATCCCTCCATTCTGTATTTGATTTCCCCCTCTTCTCCCCTTTCTGTCCCTTGGTTCCTCCATTCTTACCAAACACCATGTAATGCACCTTGCCAACAGACATTGACTCTGTATTTAAGTTGGAAATCTCTTTGCTTCTAATTAGAAGTAAAAAATAAAAAAAGGGACAAGCATAAAGAATGAGGAAGGAGTATTCATTCAATTGTAATCAACTATAAAAATACAAGTAAAACAGATATGCAGATGCAATCATATGAGGCAAGACAGATAGTAAAATAAAACTCACAAGATCAACATTTGGTATATCAAGCCCACGAGAAGCAACATCAGTTGCCACTAAAACATTGAAATGGCCCCCTCTGAAGCCAGCAAGAGTTCTTTCCCTTTGAGCTTGTGATATATCGCCATGCAGCGCCTCACATTGAAGGCTTTTTGCCATGGCATAAGATAATCGATCAGCATCACGTTTGGTTTGTGTGAAAACAATACACTTCCCCCCTTTTGCATGTTCCTGCAAAGGATATATCTTCAGCAAAGACAGAAAAAAGATTCACCAAGTTTCTTTTATAGTTTTTCAACTAAGAAAAAGAAAAATAAGGCTTGGACACATCAATAGTATTGATTTTTAACAATATTGTTGTAAGTATTAAACTCAGTAGCCTCTAATATAAAACAATGATAATGGGAATCATTAACTATGAAACTGAAAGAGAAATGATAGCATCTGGAGTCATACTGATACAAGGGTCCCAATAATAGCTGCTTTTTGATATGTATCTGATGCAATTGAGTAAAGTGAAATTCCTTCCGCTAACTTCTGATCAGAGTCTCCAACCTGGAGCACCAACAAGTTCCCATTAAACTTGTAACCCAGTTAACTGTAAGACTTGAAAAAATTAGCATGTTAATCCCATATAAAACCTGTTCCTAAAATTGACCCAAGCAATTTGCTCCTAAAACTACCATTTTTCGGGTCTACAAGCCTACAAGTTGACCACTAATACACCCTAGACCCTACCTTTTGGTGATGGAAGGAGGTATAATCAAAAGTGCAAAAAAGCACAATCTCAATAAGCCACATGGATTTTTGCAATCGCAGTTACTTCAAAGCTGAAAGCCCTTTTCAGGTGTCAAATAAGAATTGGATACTCACAAGATCAATGGTCAGTGGATCTTGTAGGTAATTGCGGGTAAGCTGCCTTATCCAAGATGGCATGGTTGCAGAGAACATTAGTGTCTGGCGTTTTGGAGGCAATCTTTCCAAGATTTTCTCAACGTCCTCCTGAAAGCCCACCTGAAGCATCTGATCAGCTTCATCCAGAACAACAAACTGAACATCCTTTAAATTTAGTGCACCTCTGTTGAGAAGATCAATAATTCGACCAGGTGTGCCTACTGCAATATCAACACCATAATCAAGCTGCCTCATTTGGTGAGAGATGGGTGTGCCCCCATACACACAAATTGTATCCAAGTTAGGTGCTGACTCAGAGAATTCTTTCTCAACCTGTTTCGCAAGTTCTCTTGTAGGAGCCAAAACCAAAGCCAGAGGATCCCTTCCTCTTCTGCATTATCAACCACAAACATACACAAGTTAAATCCAAGAGTCAAGATTTTCGACCACCCACTCACCAATTACTTAATCCACCTTAGAGCAGAAAAACAAGATATGAGACCAAAAGTAAAAAGCAAGATAGTGCCATAAAAGTAACAAACCCATGCTTAGCATTAAATTGAATTATTTTATCGATGATGGGTATCCCAAAAGCAAGAGTTTTCCCAGTTCCTGTTCTGGCTCGACCTATCATATCCCGCCCTTGCATCGCCGGTTCCAGCACAGCTCTCTGTACAAAATTAAGAACAGCTTGATGTTACTAACATCTGTAAATTACATAGAACTGTTCGCATAACATTTCCACTAACAGTAGTGCCGCTTAGAATTGGAACAGAAAAATGTCAAACAATTCAAACATACAACTTACTATAGCGATACGGAGGAAAATTAATATGAATATAGTTATGGTTCACTGAATCTATACTTTTTTTGCGGGAATCAAGCATGTCATAGCTCACCTGAATGGGGAAGAGCTTCGAGATACCTCTTTTGGCCAAAGCAGAAACAATCTCCTGAGCAATCCCAAGTTTTGCGATCTCAAGGCCTTCATCACTGTTTGCCTTGGGCCCTTCTTCATAGGAATAATCTTGTACAGCGTACTCCGCATTAGAAATCAGTGAAGCCCGAAAATTCAATGGCCCATATTTCGAATGAAAGGCTCTTCCAAACAAGTTGGAGAATGATCGATTGTCCATACCAACACCACCATTTCCGGCGGCTGATGAGGCGGCCGAAGGGCTGAGCTGGCGGTGGGGCAGAACCGATTCGACAGAAGAAATTAAGGCGGCGAAACCGCGCCTTGAAGCTATAGAAGACGACCTTCTCAAGATTATGCCTATCATTTTCAGTTTATTCACACTGACTTCAGGGTTTCAGAAGGAAAAATTGGGATTTTAGAGGGCGAAGTCAAAAACCCTAATATAACAGTTTAGGGTTTTTGGATCGAAGGTAGAGGCAGGTAATGTAGATTTTAAACCTCAAGGAAGGGTTTATGCTAAGTGGATATTTGAGGGTATGATCATGTGCAACCGTGTGTAGTGAGCGGCACGATAAGCTCGATATGTTTGAAATTTTCTTTAAATTGTAATATTTGTGTTTTTATGTAAATTTATGTGACATCTTGTAATTTTAATTTTAAAAATTTTTTACTTGAAAAGGTTAGGCAAAATATATATATATATATATACACATATATATATATAAGACTTTCACTTAAAAAATAAAAATGGATAGGTGTGGACTTTTTATTAAAAAAATTTCTGTTAAATCACTTTTGTAATTAAATACTATACATTTTATTTTATATAAAATACAAAACATATTAAAATATTGATATTAAAATAAAATTATTTTTTAAAAACAAATTACTTATTAAAAAATAATCTTCCAGTGATTTTTAATTAATTAGAAAAAGAATTATGAATTTTAATTTGAATTTATTAATATGATTTTTAATTTGAATTATTTATATGTATCAGAAATCTATAATTTTTTTAATTATTTTTAAAGATATTTATTTTTCATTCTATTGATAATAGACTTTAACCTTACAACAAAAATTGAGAAGTGTCGTACTGTCATTGATAATTTTTCTACCAAAATTAATTTTTTAAAATACTAAAATCAAAAAGTTTTTTTAAATGAATAATCTATTGTTTATTAGAAAAGAATCATTTACAACTGATTTTCAATATATTTATAGAAAAAAATTTCTATAACTAATTTATAATATAATTTTTTTAATATTAATTTTAATTTAAAATATTTATATATACATCAGCTTAATAATTGAATCCAAATAACTCTAATTTTAAATTCTAAGTGATTAAAATAATATTTTTAAATTTAATTTAAATTGTAATATTAAAAATTAGATTAGATTTGATATCAATGATTTATTCTTGTCTAAGTTTAAATAATTCTTAATTATGATATGAACTTTAAGAAGGTGTTGTCACATAATTATGAAAAATTATATTTTTCAATTTCTTTCTTATCATATGTGGGAAGTGTTGTGGAATAAATTTTGGTAAAACTTATATGCTCTATATTGATATTAAATTATAATTGAAATTCAAATATATTTATTACATTATAAGATAAATGAAAAAAATAAGGTGAAAATAGCTATTGTTCAATTTAAATTTTTCTGAATGAATAATATATATAATATAAAGATTTTAATATTTCAAACAATGTGAATTATAATTTATGTTAATTTCTCTTTTTTTTCTCTCTTTATTTTCTAATATTTTTTATTTTTTTCAATAAACTATCATTTATTTTCAACAGATAATATTAAGCGTCTGTTTGTAAACTTCTTTTATCAAAAATAATTTTGGCTACATGAAATAGATAATAATGATATTTGGATAGTCAAATCTAGAATTATTTTTCATTTTTGCCTCAAAATTAATTTAAAAATAAATAAGATGAGATTAATTTTACTTCTCATCAAAATTATTTGTCCAGGTGACTCCAATTTTTTATTTGCAAATTTGACCCCTGTCAAGTTTGGTGGGCTTAGTATTTACTAATCAAAGCAGAATGGGCCAAAAGGCCCAATACTAAAAGAAAAATTCTGGAGCAGGACTATAATAGATGCCTTATTAGTAATACATACAGTAAATAAAAAGGCGACATATCATATAATTTATAATCTAGTACTTAAAAATGTCAAATGTCAATTTATTTGTAAAAATGATATCAGAGGATGTCATGTGACAGACTACAAATTGACCATCGACCAATAATTATAATTAGGATAATTAATTTATTATTTATTATAATAAATGTAATGTTAATTGGAAAAAAATTGTAATAAATTATATTATTATAAAATATTTTATTTAAATTAATTTATAAAAATTTTAATTTGATTTATTATTTTATGTTATTACAATTTTTTTACAAATTATTTTCTTAAATAATAATTTGTTTGACAATAATTTACTACCAATTAATTTATTTTGAAAATTAATTTTATTATATCAAATTAAATCTATATAATAATTCTTTCTAAACTAAATCATCTTCGATCTTATGTTTCAATTTTGACCAAAATTTTGACTTCTTAATAATTAATTAATATTATTTTCAAAAATAATTAATATAATATTAATTATAATAACTAATTATAGAAACTAAATGTAGAATAACTTAGAAATTAAAAATCAATTTATATAATAATTTAAGAGAATTATGTCTTATAATTTAAATTTCTTTCTAATTAAGTTATAATTAAATATATATAATTTAAATAAAATTTCTTCATCCCTTACCCCAATAAATATCTAATTAGTTATAGAAATTAAATATAAAATAAAGTCATAATTAAATAATCAATTTGTGTGATGAAATTTTTTACCAATAATTTAAATTAATTTATTATTTTATATTATCGCAGGTGTTATCCAAATCAGTTTTTTTAAATAACCAATTTTTTGACAAATTTTATTATCAATCAATGTATTTTAAAAATCAATTTTATCACGTCAAATTAAATATTTATGCTAATTGATTTTAGAATATCAATCCATTTCTTTTATGTCAAAGTCAACCAAAATTTGGGTATTATTATTAATTAATTTTTATTTTAAAAATAAATAACTAAATATTCAATTAATTATATAAATTAAATATAAAAGAATTTATAAATTGAAAATTCAATTCACACAATATTAAGAGCATCATGTCTTGTGATTTAACGTTTTTCATAATTAAATTATAATTAAATGTGTTTTATTTGAATAATATTATTGGTTATTTCAAATTAGTTATAAAAATAGTTTAAATATCTATTTATTTGATTAGATTTATCGATACCGTTGTATTCCACTAGCACAACAACATCTCATTTTTCATGTTCAACCAAAATTTTGACTTATCAATAATTAATTAGTTTTTCTTTTTTTTTAAATTAAATATAATATTAATTATGATAAATAATTATAGAAACTAAATATAAAATAATTTGGAAATTGAAAATTCAACTTAAATAATAATTTAAGAGTATCATATCTTATAATTTTACATTTATTTAAAATTAAGTTATAATTAAATATATTATTAAATAAAATTTCTTTCTTTTTAATCACAACAAGTATCTAATTTAAATCAATTCATGGAAATATAGATTAAAGAACCAAATTGTTATAACTAATATATATATATATATATATATATATATAAACCAAAAATAGAAGCAAATCAAAATTAAAAATCCAGTTGTTAAAATTAATCAAAATTGTTTATACTTACATTTTGTAAATCGGAAATTTGAATCAAATGATTAGACATAAATTATTATTTCCTCCTTATTAATAAGATAATTTTATTTCCTTTATAAACCACCAGAAATCAGGATGTGGTTTCTTATATAATAACTCGTAAGTTTGTATCTATTATCACTAACATGAATTACGAACTCCCTGATTTTTGTTCATAACTATTATCAACCTTTAATTTCTGTGTTATTTTTTTTTATTTTGAACCTAATATTTTCTAATTTACTTTGTATAATCCCTAAAATTACAAAAATAATTTTTTTCAGCAACATATGATTTATAATTGACTAAAAAATTTTCAGTTCTGAAAATTATCAATTCAAATGAATCTAAAGACAAAATTCATAGCCCAATTTTCACATCATTTTTATTCTGATTATTTGATCATTATTGGTTTTTAGATATGTATACTTTACTATTCCATTTCATCATGCAATCTTCACACTTGCTCAAATTCTATCTATCATTTTTTCACTTCTTCATCTATAGGATATAAAAATTATTTAAATTGAAGATTGAGATCTATGAATTTAGAAATGGCTATTTTCAAGTAGATGAAGATCATCTCAAAAAGAATCAACAAATTAAAAATCTTGGCATGTATTCTCCTTCTATTTCTTATTCTTTACTTGGTTTCAACAAGGTATGAGAAAGCAAAATAAAATTTTTATGTATAAAGTATAAACATATTTGTAATTATTGAAGAATATATTTATATTGACTATAAATCTTAAATTTAGAGTAGTGATGAATCTCATTTATCATGCAAACTTCATTTTCCTATTTTTATGATATTGATTATATTTTAGAATAATTGTTTTTGAATTTTACTTGTAGTTTTAATGATACAATTTTAATTTGATTTTGAAATTTGATTATGGGTTCAATTTTATATATTAGAAGTTATGATTCATTGAGAGTGATCATAATATCTTACAATTATATATCTTTCCTTTTGAGAAATTGCTTCACACAAATTTTTATGCATTATTAGATAAAAAAGTTGAAGTTCATTGTGGAAAAAGGCTAACGAATCTGAGACTGTTGAGTTTAATTAGGATATTGGTTGAGTCTTTAAGTTGTTTTAACATATATTCTGAATTGTAGTTCATTAGATAATGGGTGTGTTGGATTGTTTTTCTTCAGCGTTGAACCGAAGACATATAAGCTTATAGTTCTATTTTATATTGTACGGATATGGAGATACAGATACAGAGATACGATATTTTTAACGCATATTTTCAATATGTAGATACGAAAAAACGTGGATATCGACATACGAACACGGCTATTATATGAAGTGTTGGTGCTTCATAGGTTTTATTTCATTTGTCTGATTACATGATGTTGAATAAAAAATTTAGTGTGAAATTGTTAGATACATTCAGTTTGGGGAAGAGTCGCTGAACAAATTCAGTTTGCATTGCTTGAAGCGACCAACAAGTTGTTGGCTTTGTAATTTTCAGTTAACAATCTTATCCTTCCTTCGTATTAATTAACATGAATGTTTATTATATTTTAAATCGATATGGATGATTGTCTTCCAAGATTAAATTTAAGTAATTCTATCTTTTTACAAGGTTTATAGAAATTAAGGACACTTCAAACATTTTAATGGTGGAGACCCAAATAGACCTTTTTTTATTTAAAAAAAAATCATCTGTATATTAGTAACTTTGTTAAAATATTATTTTATTTAAATTTCACGTAATAATTTCATAAAAAAGGATAAATTTATAATAAATAATTTTAGCAATAAGTGTATAATATTTTCAACGGATCATATAATCAATAGAAATAGAGGAAATATTTAAGCAGAACAATTTTATATGATAAATTTATGTGGACAAATTAATAATAATTTTTTTTTAGAAATGGTGTTTGATTTATTATTATATTTGAATTGGTTATGATAATTATTTTATTAAAATATTTATGTCGATGTTGACTATTTTATAATTTAATTGTATATCAATGATTTTTCTTATCTTTTAAGGATAATTATGGAGTGTCAATATTTTCAACATTTAGTGAATAGATTTTTTAAACAATTAAAATTAAGTTTGTACTTAAGGTAATTATTAAATATATAGTTAAACTATAACAAAAAAAAATTAATGTAATTGAATATATGCTAAGAATGAAAACTAAATTGAATACTAATAGAGTTGTTTTCAATTTTTTTAACAACTATATGACAAAGATAAATCGTTTGATATAGATACATAAAATTAAATGGATGATTTTGAATAATATTAATTAGACATTAATTCAAATAAGTTAAGAAATATAATTTATTAAATAAATTTTGAAT
>JANHAO010004863.1:0-23502 GCA_026873985.1 Saraca asoca | reverse complement strand
TTTTCAGTTATTTTTCAACATTCAAAACTAATAAGTAGTGATGTAAAACTCGTTTTGGGGTTAACAATCTCCTTTAAGGCTAACAGTTACAAATTCAGTAAACTTAATTTTTTAGAACTATACACCAACAAATCAATGAAAAGCTTGACTCCATTAAAGCAAACATGAATATGGAGATCCAAAACCTTCATGGATGGTTGAATACCATGAAGGGACAATTAAATGCAATTCATGATATGGTTGCTCCGTTCACATTTTAAACTTGCTTTTAGCTTCTACTAATTTATTGTATGTAACTCTGATTCTCTGATAGTTTCTGGATATTTATGGTTGTTTAAGGATATTTTGATCTTTTTTAATGTGATTCTTATTTCTGGCCTTTGGTTTATCTTTTCTTATATGCCAAAAGGGGGAGTATTATGCATTTTAGAAATTTATGTGCTTTTTTTATATTGCATGCCTTTAAGTGGAGGATAGTTATTTTAAAGGGAAGCCTTACTTTATCTTTCTTGTTGAAATGTGTTATAGGCTCTAAATTGTTGTTTGACCCTTTCTAACCTCAAAATTTTTTATCATCATCAAAAAGAGGGAGATTGTTATCCTTAGCCCATATTTTTCTAAATTGAGCAAATTTGTATTTTGATGACAATAATCAATTTTGGTTGAGCTGATTTGGTTTAATATTAGTGGATCTTTCATGGACGACCTTAGATTCCTAGTTGAAGACATAGATTAGGCCTTATTTAGAATAATTTTGTAAAGGTTTAGATTTATTAGAGTTAACTTAAATTTTAGAACTTTATTTTGGAAGGTTTGCCTCATGTTTTAATTAAAAAAGTTCTTGAAAAATTATATCAAAAATATTCCAATATTTTACTAAATGTTTTATCAAATTTATATAGCTTGGAATTAAGTTTTTGAATTGTTTTGTAAGATTTAAAATGGTTTCAATTCATTTTGAAATGAATTTACAAAAATTATTTTTCATTCTTCGGGCATGCGATTCAAATTGGGCCATGTGAACTAATTTCACAATCATGATCATGAGAATAGGACAAGTGTTTTTGCAATTTGAATTAGGAGTTTACACTTGTTTTTATGATTTTGATCCGAAGCATCTCATGATTGGTAGAAACTTTGCACATTTTGGCAATTCAAATCAAGTTTTGAACTAGTTTTAGCAATTCTAAATGATGACTTCAAAATTGAGTTTTTGTGATTTTAATCGTGATTCTAATAGCAAGAATTTATGGACTTATCAAAATTTTGCACTTTTTGGCTAGTAGAATCCAATTTTATACTATTTTCTACAATTTAAATTGAAACATTCAAATCTAAATGTTGTGATTCAAATCGAAATTCAAATTTTGAATTCACGATTATGATTGTGATTCTGATCGTAAGTTCAAATATTTCAAATAATGGCTAGTTTTTTAGTATGCATTTTCACTTGCTATAAATACTTATTTCACACTTTTTCTCAACTCAAAAACCTAACTTCAAAGAGGCAAACACTACCAAATTCATCTATTCTTCAATTCTTTACTTCATCTCTTACATTTGAGTTAAATTTGATTGACTTTAATCCGTTAATGCTTCAATTTTGTATCTTGAACTGTTGAGTTTTTACCATTTCTCTTGTATTCAATTCAAACTCTACTAGGTTCCTAGGAGTAGCCTTACTTAGGGCAGAAGAATGGTTAAGCTCTTTCTTTTTGTTCTTTAAGTAAGGATCTCAAAGGATTTGCAATTATGGTTAAGTAATCATTGTATTTGGCTTCTCTAAGTGTATGTCTAAACTTAGAGGTTTTCTATTATAGTGGATTCAAGCTTTATTGAAAGGCCATTAGTGGACGTACGCCTTGGAAATAATTTTTCAAGGGGGAATTATTATAAATCAATGTTTGAATCTCTCTATCTTTATTTTTTTACTTTCTGCACTATATTTTGTTTAGATTCATTATTGTTCATAATTTTGTTAAATAGTTGATATTGTATTTGTCATTTTCTCAAAAATTTTAATATGGCTATACAGTTCTTGCTCTCAAGACTATTTCCTGATTTTGCTAAAACTTAAAAGGGATGTGTAGAAAAATGTTATAAAACTATAAAATCCTAAAATCAATTCACCTTTTCTTCATCAAATCCAAAGCTACATTGTATCTATGGAAAAAATCATATGAAACTTAGATAAATTTCAACCATTTCTTTAAAAAATTAAAATTTGTAAAAAAAAAAAGGAATTTGAACTTGTGTCAAGAAGAAAAATAGACAGAAACTAAGCAGAGATATGGTCAAAGAATTTAAGGGTTGGTAACAAAATCGAAAAACTAATTTCGTTACTGAGTGTTTGGTTCACTTATAGTGGAATCTATTACCATTATTTAATTACCTTAATGGATTCTTTCCCATTTCAAACCCTTTCTCCACAAAAAATTTCAAATTACATTACCTTAAAAAAAAAAAACATTTCTCTCTCTTTCATTTTCTTTCTTCATGAAGCTTCCACCATCTTAACATAACATCACCTATTACCATTGACTACCACCCAGCACCACCTTTTATCATTGATCACCACCCACCACTACTATCACCATTAACCACTGCCTACCATCACCTTTTTTCGTTGTCCTTCTCTAATGTGTGGTACCTAACTGCCACTATCCAACTCATCCTCCAAGTAAACAACACAATTTGATTCAACAACTTGAGTAGAATGAGTTAGACAATAGAATCTACTACCTCTAGAGACATTGCAGTAAACAACAAAGAACCCTGTAATGATTTTTGAATCAAACTTTCTTATAGATGGAACATATGGCCTCACCTTAGCTTTCAACCCCAAATATGGAAATGCCTTAAACTAGGTTTTCTTCCATAAATCAATTCATAAGGGGTCTTAGGTACTAACTTGCTCAAAACTTGATTCAAAATGTATGTGGTTGTTCTCAAGGCATCATCCTACAAAAACTTTGGCAAAAAAGAATGACCTAACATGTATCTCACCATATTCATGAGTGTCCAATTTCTTCTTTCTATAATATCATTCTATTTCGATGTCCCATGCATGATGTAACTAGCTTCGATTTTATACTTCTATAGATATTTAGTAAATGGACTAGGGTTTCTCCTAATTTCATCATATCTACCATAATACTCACCACCTCTATTCAAATTGACACATTTAATCCTTTTTCCCTATGAGCTCAACTACAGCCTTGAATGTCTTAAAGATATTCAATGATTTAGATCTCTCACTAAGTAGCTTTACCTATCCATATCTAGAATAATCTTCAATGAAGGTAATGAAGTGTTTAAAACCACCCATCGCATTAAGTGTAATAGGCCCACTAATGCCGATGTAGATTAACTTTAGAACATCCTATCTTCTACTCAAGAAGTTTTTCCTTGATGCAATCCATGCATATGTCAAAATTTAAGAAGTCTAAATCATGAAAAACTCCTTCTTTTATTACTCTCTATATCCTTTCCCTAGATATGTGCCCTAGGCATATATGCCAAAGCATGGAGGATCTCTCATCAATTCTACCCATTTTCTTACCAATAGTAGTGTTAATTGAATTGGCAAAATTTGGGTCCAAGTTTATTTTATAACAGAGGAATTATAAAGAAATTGAAAATTTTAATTATTAAAATAACAAAAATATCTATCATGGTCTAAAGCAACAACAGAAATTAAATTGCTTCTCATGGAAGGTACATAAACAATGTCTTAATTCTAAAATATGATTTGAAGATAAAACTAAAGAAATAGCTCTAATTTGCTCCACTTGGACTCTATCACCATTTCCAAGCCTAAGTATCAGCTCTTCATCATTTTGTTTTCCCAAGGTTTTGAGTGCACGGAAAGAATTTGTTTGTGAATTGTAGCTCCAATATCTAACCACTAAGTGTTTAAAGATACATCAACTATATTATATTAGATTCAAAACATACTAGAGCCAGAAAGGTACCCTTCTTTTTCCTTTCAAGTTATTCTTTATACTTGAAGCAGTCTAACTTCTTATGCCTATACTTCTTGTAAAATCTTTAATTCCCCTTCAATTGAGATTTCTTTGGCTTGTGGCACTATCCACCCATTTCAGTCTTCTTCTTTTCATAAGTGGTTTTTCTTTTGTTATCTTTCTTATGTGCTCTAATTCTTTGTTCTAAAGTGGAACCATGGGAAACAAAACTAGATACCTAAATCTTTCCCTTCTTCATGTCCTCTCCAACCGAACTAACAATGGAGATTAACTCATTGGTAATCAACTCACCCTTCTAGGTATTATAGGACATCTTCAGCACATCAAATTGAGCATGAAAGGACTCTAGTGCAAGCCAAATCAGGAAACTATCACCCAAATTAACTTTCATGCTTTCAGCTTGTTATGATAGTGGAACAGCTTCATAATATAATTGTTATCAATAGAATTTGGCATTACAGAGTGGGCTGGCAAAAGCTCAGAAAAAGTCGAGTCTAGTGGAAGAAATGGGCATGATAAACCATGAGGTCGTTACGTAAGGAACTCCAGCTCGCTAAAGATTCAAGCTCACTGGCCGAAGAAGCTTGAGGTCTTGAGCTAGTAGTGGTCTCAGTGCACAAGCTCAAGATCGCTAGAACATAGCCTTACCTAGCTAGAAGCCTACTAAGGTTGAATATAAGGCCAACAAACAACTTACACCATCATTTTACAAAATACAACCATCAGGTCTCACGTATAGAAAGTAACCTGCAGAAGCCAGTTTATAGTACTCTAGGCAGTCTTGTACATTTAATGTTTAATGTAATAGATATACAGTTTATTTAGTTTCATTTGTACCCCTTCATGCTTCTATAAATGGGAGGCTAGAACCATTGTAAGATGGAGGACAAGAGGAAAAAAAAAGAAAAGGATAAAAGCAGATACTCTACCAGAAACCATAACCAAAGCTCTATAAAAACTCCTTTACATTAATAAAATATCTCCGTGGACGTAGGGTCCGATACCACCTGGATTTAGTCGAACCATGTTAAACCTTTGTGTTTCAACTTTTCTCCTTCTTCCTCTTCCTGCCATCTCCCGTTACTCACTGCTTCAACAACCGAGAAATAGCTTAGATCCTGAAAGAACCCCTTTCCATTGGCTAGATTTAGGTGTAATCAAAATCCACCATCAATATTTTGGCATGCCCGGTGGGACCCTTCTATTCTCTGGTTGTTTCTCTATTTCTTTGATTGATTTTGTTTAGCTAAAATGGCAAGAGGAAAGGCCATTAAGAAGTCAGATGCTATCGTCGACTAACTCGAAGGTCATATGACAAGCTCTTCTACTCCTCAAGCTATCAATGGTTTTCCCCCGTTGGCTCATTATCAACCTGCCATCGTTGTCCTTAAGGCTAACAAAATGCAAGCCTGGCTTTAATTTTAGGATAGGTTAGAGAATATGATAGGAGAGCTGACGAAGGCAATCACCACACTAGTGCAAGTACAAGCACAAGGTCCGTGAAGATAGAATAAAGCTACTATACCTGGGAATGTTCCCTAGCAACAGCGAGTTGGATGTTCAAGTAGAGCCAATCAATCTTTAGGTCACCGCTCATGATAGCGAACCTCAAGTCACTGTTCTCATAGTTAGGAAAGTCAAAGAGATAAGCAGTCTCCTAATCAATAATCTAGGGCAAAACCTATTGCTAAAAGAATTGTATCAAAAAATGAACCAGTTAGAGGAACGTTTGTGAGCTCTAAATGATCAAGCTCGTCATGAGGACGGGTCGCCATTCTTGAGAGAAATTAAGACTAAGCCCCTCCCTCTTAAACTTAAGGTCCCTGCAATTCCATAGTATAATGGAGATATTGATCCTTATGACCATCTAGGCATATTCAACATTCAGATGGATTTACAAACAGTCAACGTTCTAATTAAATGCTGAGTTTTCCCAACTATACTAGGAGGTGTACCCCAGACCTGGTTTAGAAGCCTTCCAACTTGCTCGATATGCAGTTGGGAAGAGTGTTAGTAGAAATTTATTAGCCAATATCAAGCATTGAAGAGGTAGCTCGTGCCCCCTATCACCTCGCTATTATTTTCCAACATAAGCACGAGTCTCTGAAGGACTACATTGTGAGGTTTAGACTTGAAGTCAATTCGGTAGAGAATCCATCTGAAGAAACCATTTTGACAACAATCTCTACGAGACTCTGCAAAGATGGAAAGTTCTACAAGAGTTTATATAAGTCCCCAATAAAGGATTTGACCGAGTTTTATGAACGAGATGCGAAGTGGATCAAATGGGAAGAAACTTTTGGTTTGGGAAAACTTGATCAAGGGATGGGAAGGATGGTTTCGCCTGTGATAAGATAAAAGGCAATGTGAATTAGGGTAACCACTTTGGCAAACATGCCACGAAGATGCCTAGTAAAACCAAGGGCAAGCAATCCCAACCCCCAACTCGCCATTAGCATTATAGTGTCTTATCAGACACCCAAGATAGGATCTTCATAACAGAAAAGGAAAGAGAAGACTTTGGGAAGCCTAGCCCTGTGAAGATTCCCTATAGATAGAGGAACAAACAAGAGTTCTGTGCCTATCACAACGAGGTCAGACATGGTGCCTCAAACTATCAGAAGCTCAGGGAGGCTATCGAGGACCTTATCAAACGAGGTCAATTGCAGAATTACATGGTGTAGCCTTTGCAACAACGACTGGGCCTTCCCAACGGGACCCCTAGCTAGAAGAGGCCACTATAGTTAGGATCATTTATTGATATTGTAATGAATTTTAAGGAATGATGAATGCATTTTGAACTCCTTTGTCAATTTTTGGATAAACTCCTTATAAAGTGTTATGACAAAAAAGAAAGTTATCTTCAAATCTAGCGAGTTTAGCCACCTACCTTACAGTGAGGTTCCCCAAGCCACAGCTCTCATGCGACCTAAGCCTATGTTTTGCCAAGGCGTAGCTTTTAAACGACCTAGGCTGATACTTTATGAAGGCACGGCACCAGGGCTCATCCCAAAAACTATTACCAGCTTTCGAGCTAAGGCACTGGGGCTTATCCTAGAAACTATTGCAAGTTCTTGAGCTAAGGCATCGAGCTCATCTTGGAAATTATTGCTAGCTTTCAAACTGAGGCGTCGGGGCTTATCCCAGAAACTATTGCCAGCTCTCGAGTTGAGGCGTTGGGGCTCATCCTGAAAACTATTGCCAGCTCTCGAGCTGAGGTGCTGGGGGCTGAGGCTTATCCTAGAAACTATTGCCAGCTCCCGAGCTAAGGCACCGAGGCTCATCCCATAAACTATTGCTAGCTTTTGAGTTGAGACACCGGGGCTCATCCTGAAAGTTATTACTAGCTTTAGAGTTGAGGCGCTGGGGCTCATCGTGGAAACTATTCCAGCTTTTGAGCTGAGGCACTAGGGCTCATCCCAGAAACTATTACCAGCTTTCAAGCTGAGGCACTAGGGTTCATCCTGGAAATTATTCCTAACTTTCGAGCTGAGACTGTTGGAGCTCATTCCAGTATTATTGTGACCTAGTGTTCGTAGCTCATATGTGAACTAAATTTTACAACTCTCATGTGACCTAAATTTCATAGCTGTCATGCAGCCAGATGCCTTAATGCCATGCGACCTACTCATATATTGCTCACATTCAATATACTTAGCCCAAGCTTATTTCTCGATTAAGAAGCATTATCAATTGGCTATTTAATTATTTTTATATATAGAATTAATATTTATTATCTTAGAGTTGTAGGATGAGTAGCCGAATATTTGAAGAAAAATAAGGAAATATTATTCATTAAAAGCCTCAGCGAGGTACATTTACATCAGAAAGAGTCAAAATACAGGACAGAGAAAGCTATAGCTAGTTTCTTCTGGAAGAAAGATTGTCACACAAGAGGAAAGCTCCCACCAATTAGAAGGCTAACCACTGAGAGATGAACCCCTGCTGACTGGAAACTCAAGAGCTCAATTAAGTCCTTAACTTTCTTTTTCCAACCCCCTTCCTCAGCAGCAAGCTCCTCCTCAGTTTCACTCCCAAAATCAGGAAAGCTGGTAAAGGCCCACCAGAACAGCTGAAAAGGAGAAACCTCACAACCATAAAGACATAATCCAAGATCCATATGAGATCTCTCCACATTATGGGAGAAGTTTTATCTTCAAAGCTTCTTATCCAGCAGACCATACATGCCTTACTTGGAAGATGGAATGTCAGGAAATCAGGAGGCTTATCTGAAAGTTCCATTCAGTCACTCTCTAAAGGAAGAAGAAGGCTCCCCATGCTTTAAATAAACTCACCCTGATCTTGTCAAAGAGTTCGGAAGGAAACTCCCAACCACTCTCATTTAATGATTCCAAAGAAAACAAGGCTGGTGCACTAATGACCGCAAAACACGTATTGTCTAAAAAATGAAATGGTAGGCTAACCTGAATGAGTTTGACCACATGATCACCCATGAGAACTTATCCATGCCGCCTTTTAGGTTTTGTAGGGCCCCAGCTCACCAAAGTCACACCTCACAAAGGAAAATGAATGTGCAAGATAAAAACCAGAGTTGTAGGATATCATAGCAGAATAAGCTTTTGCTAGCAGAAGTCTAACTCCCAGTCTACGAAGCAAACTGAGAGTTAGCAGACTAATATTATTAGTAGAATCCAACACTATAGAGTGGGTTAGCAAAATCCCAGAAGGAGCTAAGTCCGATGGAAGAAATGGGCATGATAGACCACAAGGTCGCTACATAAAGAACTCCAACTCACTGGCCAAATGAACTCAAGGTTGCGAGCTAGTAGCGGTCTTAGCGCATGAGCTTAAGATCGCTAGAACGTAGCCTTACCTAACTAGAAGCCCACTAAGGTTGAATATAAGGCCAATAGACAACTTACACTGCCATTTTATAAAATATGACCTTCGAGGTCCCATGTGCAAAAAGTAACCTGTAGAAGCCAATTTACAGTCCTCTAGGCAGTTTTGTAAATTTAATGTTTGATATAACAAATGTACAGTTTATTTAGTTCTATTTGTACCCCTCCATGCTTCTATAAATAGGGGGCTAGAACCATTAAAAAAGAAAAGGATAGGAGCAGATACTCTATCGGAAACCATAACCAAAGCTCTATAAAAACTCCTTTAGGTTAATAAAATATCTCCGTGGATATAGGGTCCAATGCCACCCAGATTTAGCCAAATCATGTTTAACCTTCGTGATTCAACTTTTCTGCTTCTTCCTCCTCCCATCGTCTCCTGTTACTCACCGCCTCAACAACCAGGAAACAGCTTGAGTCCCGAAAGAACCCCCTTCCGTTGGCCAGATTTAGATGTAACCAAAATCTACTGTCAATAGTATTCATGTACTCCACTAACACCATTATAAATTATCTTTTTAAGCAATGAAAGGTAATGACCTTTCTCGGCTTTGTCGAACTTAATATTTTTTTTTTTTGCAACAGAATTGAGAAAGGTCTTGGCATTTTGAGACTCAAAAACACTTTGCCTAATGCTCTTCTCCATTGTGTGTTTCACGACCATTAAGCATATTCTATTTAAGTGTGCCCATTTCTTGTGTTTTGCCCTTTGTCCAATGTAGAGTCCACATTTATAACCAACCCCTCTTCTCTTAGTGTTGGGTTCAGATTGGTGATTATTAAATAAAGTTTTAAAGGCTTGATCTAGTTCTCATAGTTTGTCCCATTTAGTGTTTTCACCGAAATCAATTGCATAAGCAAAAAAGTTTAGGAAAATTATTTATGACATTACTCATAAATATACATATAATGCATGTAAAAACTAGATCATGCTTGCATTTTCCTTACAATAAGAAACTATACAGTTATTTATATAGTATTATACTATAAAAACCCAATATCGATAAGGCATTTAAAGTTTTATAATACAATACAAGAATTAAATATTATATTTCTAAAATCTAATACTGATAGATTTTTCAAAATTTTAAAAACATAATATTTAATTGTAATACTCACATTATTACCAACAAAACTATATTAATAATATTATACTTTAACAATTTTTATTTAACAAAATTTTAACAATTTTCATTTAACAAAATTTTATGTAACTGGACCCATGATAGGCAGATACACAATCACACAAAATTTCATGGTATAATATGAATAAACTTGATTCCTACATAATTCTAGCTTTACATATATAAACATGCAAAATTCATATATTAACTAAATAATATTGCAAAATTATGGAAAAATAGTGTACTATAGTT
This sequence comes from Saraca asoca, assembly GCA_026873985.1. Classification (NCBI taxonomy): domain Eukaryota; kingdom Viridiplantae; phylum Streptophyta; class Magnoliopsida; order Fabales; family Fabaceae; genus Saraca; species Saraca asoca. Next base: position 13,278 of record JANHAO010004863.1, on the reverse strand, counting down.
TAATATATAGAAATCACATTAAATTTTTGAAGTCCAAAAAATATCAAATTATCACTTAAATAAATTGGAAAAAATTAAATAAATAATTTTAAATTTTAGAAAAATCTTAAAAAATCATTAAAAAAATCATCTCAAAAAGTAAAGGTCGGTGATAAAAACCTCACTGACCACTAGAGCTAGGCATGTGACCCACACACAATGCTTGCACGAGTTGGCTTTCTGCACTAGCATGCAAACTCCTTCTTCTTTATCCAAATTATTCTAATCTGGTCACACAGACCCGTTTTCACTCTTTGGCTTACCTATCTCCAATTCAGTCATTTCTAATCCATTTTTTGTCAAATTTTTTATGGATTTTATTCTTAAAAGTATTGTTGATAGTGGTTTTTGATTATGCCAAAATTCAGCCAACCAAAAGGATTCTTTTATGACTTAAACTGTTTTTCGGTTGAGCAAGCAAGGAAATGAAAGAGATGGAAAGGCAGAGTAAGAAACACACAGAGGGTTTTTAATGTGGTTCAGCCAAAATCAGGTAGTACCAATCCTTACATCTACGGTAATTTTTATTAATTCTGAAGGAATTTCTACAGAGTTTTGGTATCCTCTTTCTCAAGCTTTTTTACAGTGATCTCCTCCCTCTTATTTATAAAGATTGGGGATATTACAATTGTAATTACATAATTTATATTTCTGTTACATTAAAATAAATATACAAGATAACCTAGACTACTATAAAATAGCTTCTGTAGATTATTGGCTGATTTCTGAAGGTTACTTTATGTGGGTGGATTTTACACACTACTTCTTGCAGACTAGCCCCATGAGAGGGCACTTGCTTCAAGTTTTCCCTTGATGAGCTCTTTTGCTGAGCGAGATATTACATCCGAGAGCTGGGACTTTGGGTCACTATTGGCCTTTGGTCAGCAAGAATGAACTTCGCAAGCTTGCCTTCGGCGATGCGAGCTCACGTATAGTGAGTTGCTGGCTATGCAAGCCAGGGACTTTTACCCTGTTCTATGCTTGTGTGGCTAGCGATCTAGCGACCTTGGCTCTTCTCTCACGTAGCCCGATCTGCCGTCAGACTTTTGCTAGCCCATTTCATAGAACCGAAAAATGCCTATAACAAGTATTCTAATGCTAATCCATGCTTTAATTTGAAGAAAAATTGAAAAATTATACTTTGATTTTGCACATGAAAACTCAAAAAACTAATCTTGTTTTCAATCCTAAATTTTTCATTCAAATTAACTGTTCTAGTGGGTTTCTAATCAAATTGACCTGAGGGGTTTTATTCCTTACACAATTCTAAAACTAACCCAAGCATCAATTTTATAAAACCATCATCAATTGTGTTTTATTTGATTAATCTCCTTTTGGAAAAAGAAAAAAAAAAACTTACTATGACTTCCAAATAAAAACCTAGTAAAATGCACACAACTTTATGAAATCAATATGTTCTTCTTATTCATAAAACTCACAAAAAAAACTAATCTAATAGAAAATTTTATGTATGTATAGTATTAAGACACTAAATTAATATAAAATTGCTTATAGCATTATGAATTTTGTGAACAATTAACAACAAAAATTATTCAATAATAATTATACAAATTTCAAAATAAATTCACACAAAATTCAGCTGCACAATATGATCAATCTAGCTTCAATACCAATTGTAGAAAAAAAATAATTATTTGGACAATTGATCATGTCATGAGCATAAATTTATACAAATTAAAATATGTAAATTAAAGGAGATTAAAACAAATTTCTTACCTAAATTTCCATAAGAATTCATCAACAAAATTTCAGATGATATCAGTGCCTTGTTCTCTTCACAGATTCAATATATATCTCTTCTTATTGCGAGCACATTAATGTAGTTTTGAATTTATCGCACAACTGCATCGTGACAATTTTTATTTTGTTGTGCATTTTTTGGGTTATGCTTTCAATACTAGAAAATTTGTTTTAAGATGTATTCTTTTAAGTTTTGTAAAGATTTTTTATACTTGTTGTAATTTTTTTTATTGAAATTTCTAAATTCTATACAAAAATAAGAAAAAAAAATTATACAACTTTAAATGATGAAATTGTCTTATTAAATATAAAATTTGTACACACTTATTATATTAAATTTTCATAAAAAAAAACATAAAATCTTTCAATAAGCACCAAAGTAGTAGTATTACAAAAAAAAATACAAAATAATCTTCAACTTTAAAATGATTAAAAATACAAAATAATCTTTAACTTTAAAATGATTGGATTTTACCCCTAGCATCGGAAACTTGCAATCAAAGTATTAAATTATACAAAGTCTCAGAATTAACACATATCATTTATTTAATTATTCAATTTATTAAATCACATTTTTTTCATGAATCTTTTAAGTATGAATAATAATATTATTGTATTTTGGCTTATTATATCATTTTTTACACATAATTTTGAATTCATTTTGATATATTTAATTAAAATTATATATGGTTAATTTAATTTCTATTAATTATATAACATAAAAGTTATGTGAGAAAAATGACTTAGCATACTAACACACCATAATATTATGATTTGTGTATAAAAATTCATGAAAGAATCATACAATTTGATAAAGTAATAATTAAGTGAATAATGGATCTTAATTATAAGGTCTTATATAGTATAAGACTCTAATTCTACATTTTCAAAGTTGAACGGGTGAAATCCAATTATCTTAAGGTTGAAAGGATTTTTTTTTTTTTATTTTCCCCTCATTATTATTATTATGGAACTGATTTTAAGATATCTTTGTTGAGGGATACTTTTTGCTATATTATATAAATTTACGGTTGAAAACTTTCAATATTGGCCGAGTGGTCTAAGGCCTCAAATTTAGGCTCTGGTCCGAAAGGGCGTGGTTTAAATCCCACAGTTGTCAATGTTTTGTCATCTTCTTATTTTCTTCCAGCAAAGTCTTGTGGCATTTCGATTATTGTTGAACACCAAGTAATTTTCAACCAAAACCATCACCGATGTGGTACTCCATTGAAGGCACAACGTCGGTAGCCGTTGTAATCCAATCTCAAAAGCCTTAACAGATATCCTCCATTGCCACTTTTCTTTCCCCAAAACCAACCAAGCAATCATTTCCAGCTGCCATTAATTGTTTTCTGCAAGTCTGCAACTTGTGTTTTCAGAGTGCGCATATTGCTTTCTCCAAAAACCGCGTTTGCCTGATACCATCCGCAGTTCGGCTTCTAATTACATTTCTCAATACCCTTTCTCTTAATCTGTCATTCCTAATTGCTAAACTGGAGTCTACTAAATCGGTTAGATAAACCTAACTTACCTATGACTAAGTGCACCTTCACATGTTATGTATTAATTGAGATGCACACAGATTATTTAAATAGTCACAGAATTTTGTATGTAGAAGTAGTTTACATAATTTGTATATATTCAAGCAGCTATAAGAAAACTTGATTAAACTGTTAATGACATTATTTCTTTTTACGATGTACTTAATCTTCATAACTTGTATTAACTAATTCATAAAAAAAAAATTTCTAAATAAATGCAGATTTGACTTCTTTAAAATGTAAAATATATTTTAAAAGATAAAATAAATCATTATAATCATTAATAAGAAAATTAAAAAAATAAATAATAATAAATTTAAAAATTATTTTTTAATTATTTATTATTTATTATTTATTAATTATAATCCTTTAATTTTTTTTATCAATCATTGTTATGCCTTTGGATTGTGTATTGCCGGATCCGGATCCCTTGTTCATCTTTAAAGATGAGCAGGCTACTCATCTTAATAAGAGTCGTTAGATGTATTTTAAACGGTTCAAATGCATCCTTTAATTAAATGATTTGATGGGATGATGTGACACATAGATACATCTGAACCATTTAAAATATATCTAACAGCTCCTGTTAAAGAATAAGTAAAAGATGAGCCGGGATCCAGTTCAGTGTCTTGCCCTCTCAAAATGCCGCGTGACAATAGAAAACAAGGTCAGTTTCCATATTGTTCATAACCAATGGACTGTCCTTAAAAACCGCGTTTGTGTCAACGTCCTTTCTCTCAGTCTATGTCATTCCTTAACTTACGTATGACTAAGTGCACCTTCACATGTTATCTAATATAGGAGCCATGTAATAATTGAGGTGCACACAGATTATTTAAATAGTCAGAGAAATTTGTATGGAGAAGTAGTTTACATAATTTGTATGTATTAAAGCAGTTATAAGAAAACTTGATTAAACAGACATTATTTCTTTTTACAATATACTTAGTCTTCGTAACTTGTATTAACTAATCCATAAAAAAATTTCTAAATAAATACAGATTTGATTTTTTTAAAATGTAAAATATATTTTAGAAGATAAAGTGAATCATCATAACTATCAATAAAAGATTAAAAAAAATAATTATAAATTTAAAAATTATTTTTTAATTATTTATTATTTATTAATTCTTATGTTTTGATTTTCTTAACAACAATTTTCACGATTGCATAGAGACAAACAAGGTCAGTTTTCCATGCTGTTCAGAATCAATGGACTGTCCTTATTTAAGATTTTGGCAGTGAAGCATTTGTTTTTATTGATTTTGGGTTCTGAATGTGGTTTCGTAGACGTATAGGCATGTCCCAAGCTCCGTTGGTGATGTCTACATCACCAGAGGATTCACAAGAATATGAATTTTAATGGGCTATCTCTATTTTGAGAAATTCTTGCCTAATAAAAAATTGGAAGAAAATTTTAAATTTATTATCTATTATCTAAATAGAGTAATCTCTATTTAAGATTATTTCTTCCATATAAAATATGAAAAACTATCATTTAACATACATGTAGTACAAGTTGAATAGATAATCTCAATAAATAAGATAGACCAAATTTAAATTAAGTTGTGATATATATTATTGTGAGTATTTTTTAAAATCATATAAATAGACTGATAAAAATTTAATGGATAAAATCAACTGATAAAGACCTAATTCATTCAGGATTGAGGTCACTAAAATAAGATATTAGATCGTCAGACGCGAACTCAAATTATTGGTCAACAAGGTCAAAGCAGTAACCTTAAATCATTAACGATGAGGTTTAGCCCATAGTTCGAAATACATTTTCTCAACGATTAATTCTAGAATATCTGTTTAGTTTTTTATTTTAATGGAAATCCATTATAATCTGTTATGCAATCCTGATTAATTCACGATCCTTATCTGTAATTGATTTGTATTCAAATTATAACACCCCAATCATTATAAAAGGGGATGAAATCATTGTATAAAATTGATCAATCAACAGATACAAATACTTAATAAAAAGATTGAAAAATAAAATAACTGTGGATATAAAGTATTATATTTGATCGAATCATGTTAAAAACTTTTGTGTCATCCTATTCTTTCTATCTCTTTCTCTTTACATTCAATCTACTGTTTAAAATTTTTGAATTGATTAAATTTACACGACATTCTGAAATTTTTTAATTGAGTGATAATTTGTGGTATTAAAAAAATGTAACTATTGCCACTTGCTTGTCCTTGGTCTAATAACTTCAAACTATTTTGACTTCCCGTCACCGTCACATGATGTATGAGACTGTCATCCTTGGGCTTTGTTACATATATATAAAGGTTTCAATTAATCATCCTTAATATCAACCAAGTACACCTCAATCTTCTTTTCACTCTCCAATGCTGATGTTATCTCAGAAGAAAACTTTGACTATAGTCATAGTCTTTTCCATTCTAGCCATACTTTCACATGCAGAATCAACCCTAGAAGCTGAAGTTGAGTCTTTGAAAGCCTTCAAGAACTCAATCACCAATGACCCAAATGGAGCACTTTCGGATTGGCTTGACACCACCAACCATTGCAACTGGTCTGGCATTACTTGTGACAAAACTTCAAGTCATGTCATTTCAATCTCTCTTGTAAGTATGCAGCTCCAAGGGAAGATTTCACCATTTCTCGGAAACATCTCAGGCCTCCAGGTTCTTGATTTAACTTCAAATTCATTTTCTGGTCATATTCCTTCTCAGCTAAGTCTTTGCACCCAACTTTCTCAGCTTATTCTTGTTGAAAATTCCCTCACAGGTCCAATTCCACCAGAATTAGGAAATCTGAAAAATATTCAGTATTTAGATTTAGGTGGTAATGGTTTGAATGGAAGCTTCCCTGAGAGCATATTCAACTGCTCTTCTCTGTTGGGTATTGCTTTCAATTTTAACAATCTCACAGGTGAAATCCCAAAAAATATAGGTAATTTAGTTAACCTTACACAAATTGCAGGATTTGGGAATAACTTAGTTGGGATTATTCCTCCATCTATAGGTGAAATGGAGGCTTTGCAGTCTCTTGATTTTAGTCAAAACCAGTTGTCAGGAGTAATACCCAAAGAGATTGGAAATTTGCAGAATTTAGTAATAGTCCAGCTGTTTGAAAACTCCTTTGTTGGTAAAATCCCATCTGAGCTTGGCAAGTGTAAGAACCTTGTGAACCTGGAGTTGTATAGCAATAAGTTGACTGGAAGCATTCCTCCTGAGCTAGGAAGTTTAGTTCAATTGGAAACGCTGAGGTTATATGATAATCAGTTAAATTCCACAATTCCACCTTCCATATTCCGGCTGAAATCATTAACCCGGCTAGGCCTATCGGAGAATAACTTAGAGGGAACAATTTCTTCTGAGATTGGTTCCTTGAGATCATTACAAAGTCTAACCCTGCATTCCAATAGGTTCACTGGGAAAATTCCTTTGTCTTTAACAAATTTGACAAACTTAACATATCTGTCAATGAGCCAGAACTTCCTTTCCGGTGAAATTCCACCAAACGTAGGATTGCTTCATAATTTGAAGGTTCTAATATTGAGCTTCAACATCTTTCGTGGATCCATTCCTCCTAGCATTACTAATTGTACTAGTCTGGCAAATTTGACTTTATCCTTAAATGCAATAAGTGGAAGAATTCCTGAGGGCTTTTCAAGGCTGCCTAACCTTACTTTCTTATCTCTTGCATCCAACAAAATGTCTGGGGAAATCCCAGATGACCTCTTCAACTGCTCAAATCTTAGTACTCTGAGTTTGGCAGAAAACAGTTTCAGTGGCTCCCTGAAACCGGGCATCCGGAATCTGATTAATGTTCACATTCTGCAGCTGAATTTGAATTCATTCACCGGGGCAATTCCACCAGAGATTGGGAACTTAAATAAGCTCATCACTTTGTCACTTTCTGATAATCGGTTTTCAGGTCAAATTCCACCAGAATTATCCAAACTTTCTCTCCTTCAGGGTCTTTTCCTGCATGGGAATGCATTAGAGGGTGAAATACCTGATAATCTTTCTGAACTAAAGCACCTAACTGTACTTCAGCTGCATCAGAACAAGTTGATTGGTCAAATTCCAACTGCATTATCAAAGCTTGAGATGCTTTCATACTTAGACCTCCATGGAAATAAGCTCAATGGATCCATTTCAAGAACCATGGGGAAGCTTAAAATGCTTTTAGTTTTGGATCTCTCTCACAACCACCTCACCGGATCAATTCCTGGAGATGTCATTGCACACTTCAAAGACATGCAGATGTATCTTAACCTTTCTTACAACCATTTTGTTGGGGATATTCCAGATGAGCTCAGTATGTTGGAAATGGTACAAGCCATTGATATTTCAAACAATAATCTTTCAGGTACCATTCCCAAGACACTTGCAGGATGTAGAAATCTATTCAGTCTTGATCTTTCAGGAAACAATATTTCCGGCCCTATTCCCGGAGATGCTTTCTCTCATATGGATTTGCTTCAAAGCTTGAACCTGTCGCGGAATCATTTAGAAGGTGACATCCCTGAAAACTTGGCAAAGCTTGAGAATCTCAACTTCCTAGACCTTTCTCAGAATAAATTAGAAGGAAAAATTCCTGAGATTTTTGCAAATCTTTCAAACCTGAGACTTCTCAACCTCAGTTTCAATCAACTTGAAGGCCAAGTACCAAAGACTGGAATATTTGGACATATGGATGCATCTTATTTGATAGGAAACCCATCTCTTTGTGGAACCAAATTCCTAGGATCATGCAGGAAAACACATTCTCACTCTCTATCCAAGAAAGGCTTGGCTATTATTGTCGCGCTTGGATCTGTTGCTATACTTACGTTCATGGTGTTTGTGGTTTTGATCCTCAAACAACGTGCCAAACTTGATAAATCCATCCGAATGGAGGATCATCAACCAAATTACACTTCTGCATTGACCCTTCGGAGATTTGATCAAAAAGAATTAGAGAATGCTACTAATTTTTTCAGTGAAGGAAACATCATTGGTGCTAGCAGCATGAGCACTGTGTACATGGGCCATTTGGAAGATGGCCGGATTGTAGCCGTAAAAAAATTGAATTTGCAACAATTCTCTGCAGAAGCCGAGAAAGTATTCAAGACAGAAATCAGGACCTTGAGCCAGCTGAGACATAGGAATTTGGTGAAGGTAATCGGATACGCTTGGGAGAGCAGGAAAATAAAGGCTTTGGTTTTGGATTACATGGAAAATGGGAACTTGGAGAGCATCATACATGACAATACAGTGGATCAAACTAGGTGGACATTACCTGAAAGAGTCAATATTCTCATTTCTATTGCAAGTGGATTGGATTACTTGCATTCTGGTTATGATTTTCCCATTGTACACTGTGATTTAAAGCCTTCAAACATCCTTCTGGATGGAAACTGGGAGGCTCATGTTAGTGATTTTGGGACAGCTCGAATTCTTGGGCTTCATCTGCAGGATGGCGCTAGTCTTTCCTCGTCAGCAGCATTACAAGGCACTGTCGGCTATTTGGCACCAGGTATATTTTCTTCCATAATCAAATGTTCTGTATAATTTAACTACAACTATTTATAGTACATTAAGAAGTTATTATCGGCATTAGAACCCAGGATCTCTATCCAGACCGTACTTGAGGTAAGTTCAGATGGGAATTTCACCACAAATATATCCGTATAGGGGATACAATCAAAATACATATTTTACTTCCAAAAAGATTTATTGGATTAGCATGTTGAGTAAGCCCCGCACACTGCATTGTCCTTTTCAATTAAACTGGCACACTGAAGTCTAGAGTTAGCTATTTGCCCGAAATTGATTAAAAAAAAAAGTGGATTAGAACACTAACAAAAGATTTTTTTTCTCTCTGCCCTCTGAATCTATAGTCTATGGTTTCTTCATTTCTCATTCTCTTTCCCAAATAATTGCAGAGTTTGCCTATATGAGGAAAGTAATAACCAAAGTTGACGTGTTCAGCTTCGGAATAATAGTGATGGAGTTTCTAACAAAAAGAAGACCAACTGGACTCACTGAAGAGGAAGGATTGCCGGTCAGTCTGCGTGAAGTTGTGGAGAAAGCAGTTATAGGTGGAATGCAAGAGCTCATAGAAGTACTGGACCCTGTGTTAGCCTGGAGTATCACCAAGGACCATGAAGAAGTGTTGGTACAGCTCTTTAAACTATCCTTGTGCTGCACCTTCCCTGATCCAGAGGTCCGGCCTCATATGAATGAGGCTCTGTCAGCCCTTACGAAGCTGAAAATGACAATACGGCAGCAGAATTCACAATCATGAGTGTTTTCCGGCAAAATGATAAACAGCATTGATCATTCTCTCTATGGCTGTATTTTCAGAATAAGGGAAGAAAATTTATGCCTTGTAGCTTCGTTGTTCTGACAACAAAGGCAAAGCCTTCCAGCTTAAGTGATAAATTTACATTACTAATTTACGTAAATGCATCCAGTTTTTTGTGGTTAGACAACAAATTTGTCATGAAGGGGAGAGGCAAGTTAGTCCTGTAATTAATAATTACTTCCATAGTAATTTAACAAGCATTAGCCAATGGCCTTTTCACAATAATTTGCCAATGAATGATCTTCATGTTCTTATAAGTAATATGCCTTTTATTATCCATTGCAGCAGACCCTTTCTATTCTTTTTTATTTTTTCCTGTGTTACACCAAAAGATACTCATTTTTTCTTCTATACCAGTGCACAGCATAAACCATAGGAATCACAGGTATAATATAATGATATATCATTCGAGACAAACTGGCTCTATTTTGTCATTCATGCACATGTAAAAGAATTTGAGTGCATGTATTGTAAATAAAATTTTTCATATAATGCAGTCTCTTCTGACTTGGATGTTAGTCATCCAGTTTTGAATCTGATGGATGCAACAGGATAGGAGGAACAGGACAAGAAGTTCAGGTTCAGTAAATAAATAATATTAAACTTGCATCTTGGTTTAGGAATTCTTATTTGCAGATACATATACTGATTCAAAAATGTCCTATGATCTCAGGTGAGTCTCAAACTGGCAGACATCAAAATAAATCATAAACATCAAATAGTAGTACTGAGAGAAGGGTTGGAGTTGCAAAGACTGTTTGACATAAAATATTTCAAAGTTTAAACAAGTTGATTTCATAGAATAAGTCCAAAACATGTTTATCATGTAACAAGAAAAATTAAGCAAAAAATAATCAGGAAAACAAAATTCTTTTTTGCCTCAAGTACAAGGAGGATCATTATAAAGAAACTCTTGAATGGTTGATGGAAACTCTAACCCTCCAAAACCACCATCAGCACCTTCAGAAACAAAAGCAGCTCTTCCCAAAAGCATGTTTGCCAATCTCAACGGCTCTTTCTTCTCTTTCCCGCCACCATTTAGAAAGTGCTTAATCCACCCATCTAACCTCTCCACTTCCTTCCTACACTTTGGCCCTTTTATTCCAACAATCTTTGAGTAAAACCCACCTTCACAATGACAAGAATCACTACAACTACCATCCTCAAATTCAACCCTTCCTATTCTTACCTCTTCTTCTTCTGATAAGCCCAAGAGCTTCATCAACCTTTCAATGTCATCCATTTCATCATCTCCATTTTCATCAACATTTCTATGATGATCTGCAACTATTGGTTGAGGTGAATTTTGATTGGCTAATGGGAATTCTTGGGAAATGGGAAGAAATTCTTGGGGAGCTTCACTGCTATCTTGGGCACAACAGGTCTCACTGGGTTGGTCTGTGTGGAAGAATAATGGTGAACTCAGTGACCCTCTTGATAAGAAGTTACCTTCTTGCATTAAACAATCTGTTTGTGGCGGTGATTGCGGCGGCGGCGGCAATTGTGCAGGTGGTGAGGGTTGTGACGGGTGGTCTAGTTTTAGTCTCTTCTCCACCTGGAGAATATGGCTAACATTTCAAAATCAGAAAGGGTAAGAGGGATTATTCACAGAGAAATAGAGATGGCGTACCTGTTTGAGCGAGGAGAAGAAATTGGAATGCAGAGAAGGTTTAGGTGGCCGCATTTTTGTAATTTTAGACTCAAGGTTGATGTCTTTGCCAAGGAAGCAGAGACCACTGAGAAAGAGTAATCGATCTCTCGTTGCTTGCCGTGTGAGTGCTAAAAAAGGATGGAAATTTGGGAAAACGTTCAAAAAAAAAATTCTTTGTGTTTTTCCATGAACTTTTAAATTAAAATTTTAATACTATTGTATATGTGTATGTTGCCTAATTTTTTTCACATGCTTTTTATGTTATATAATTAATAAAAATTAAATTAATTATATAAACTTTTAATTAAATATATGAAAATATTTTTGAAATTATGTTTAATAAAATAATATGATAACTCAAAATATAATAATATTAATATAATATAATTCTTATTTAGAAAATTCAAGAAAAAATATATAATTTAATAAAATAAATAATTAAATATATAATAAATATTAATCCGAAGGTTTTGTTGGGTGGGACAAATTGAAGGATATTTCTTCATTTTTCCTAAAAAAAATGTTAAAAATATTCTGACCTCCCAAAGTTTGATAAAAGGTTAAATTAAACTCCCCCGGTCCTGAGATTATACCTAAATACACTCATTTCCCCTCTTTTTCAAAACTAGTGTAACTCTCCTTTGTCGTAACTGAATTGAACTCCAATAGATTTTTTCTTGAATGGACATTTTTACCCTTTTGTAATTGACTTTGATTGAAATATCAAAATTACAGAGAAAATGAAGTTTTTTAATAAGTAAGAACCTTTGGACGTGGCAGCATCACGAAGAAAATGGCACAGCGGTTGTCCTGCATAATTGAGTTCAACCTGACCGCGTGAAATATTCATTTCTAATCTTATTTCTAATTCAACTCTTAAATTTTAAATTATTTTTCTATTTTCTCTGATAATTTAACACATGAAGAATCTTCCACTTCTCAAACAGAATCATGTTGACTTTCCCCCCTACCAAACACCCTCTTAGTGTTAACTAACATAAATCTAGTTATTTACATATTATTATTTTTAGATAGTATTTACATTTTTTTAGTGATACTAATACAGATTCAATTTTTTTTTACATAATTTTAATGATAATCAATACAGACTAGTTGACTTATTACTGATATGGATCCGAGTTAGAAAAATAATTTTAAATTAAAAATAAAAAACAAATAAAACATTGTAAAATAATATTTCAAATACAACAATAAAAGTATAGCTATTAAATAAACACAAAACACGTGGCAAACAATCATACTGAAGAAGGGGAAGAGAAATTTGAGGGAAAATTTGAAGCTTGAAATGAAGGAAGGGAGGAGTAAAGAAATTTTGATGCCTTTGTTTGTCCTCGTCCTTTCCTCACCCTTCTATGCCTATTGCTTATGAATTTTCAGTAAAAAAAAATTATAAAAAAGAGGATAAGGTTTCCACTAGCTGACCTTTAAATCCTTAATTAGAAAGATAAAATTGTTAATATATTGTTTGGGGCTCACGTTTATCAAGTGTAACACTAATTATTTGAAAAGGACGGGAGATTAATAAAAAAAATAATATGAAAATAATTTAGACTAATTTTAAAATGTTAGATTATTTTAATAATTTATAGTTGTTCATGTAACTAATAAATTGGCTTTTAATTAAAGATGGCCTAATGTAATGGTTGTTTAGTCAATAGTAATTAAAGTCAATGGGAGTTATTTTAAAATTTTACATTTTAAAATATAACTCTCTCTTCTCTCCCTTCAATATAAATAGTTGTCTGTAGTTAGAGACGATGTGAGAGAAAACATAAGAGAAAAGAAAAGAACGGTATCTTCACCATTAAAGATATGGGAAAGAGGAAGGAAGAGAGAGGAAAATTTACACAAGGGTATTGATCAAGAAAATCAAAAGAAATCAAATCATGGATCCCAGGTAAGGTCTTTAACTCTTCATTAAATGCAAT
>JANHAO010004862.1:0-23502 GCA_026873985.1 Saraca asoca | reverse complement strand
AAAATAAATTTGTTCTTCAACATCAAAACAATTTTAGAGTGAGGATTTTCTTTAAACTAAACAATCTCACCCTTAAGGTTAACAAATACAGTTATTCCAAAGTTAAAAGTAATAATTTGTATTTTTTTCCTTCTCTCTTTGCTTTTTATTTTTTAAATAATGGTATTTGTTAACCATAAGCACCCATTAAGAAACATTTAATTATATTAAAAATATAAAATTATTAAAAGTTTATATATTCTTAACCAATCTAGTTTTTAAAATTTATAAAAATTTAAAAATAGATTAAATAAAAACACATAATTTTTTAAAAATTTTGTATTTTTAATGTAATTAAATGCTGATGAACAAAACGTTTAAATAATTGCTAAATGATAGGAAGGTTTTTTTTTTTTAATGGGGCTTATTTTAATTTAAATAGATCACCAACCTCAGTCTAATAATAACATGTTTGATAAAAAATATATATTGTTATAAAATTGAGAAAATTATGAAACACAACAAACTTATAACAAAGAGAATGTTAAAAAGGAACATAATTCTTTCTTCTTTTTTTACTTATTACCACACAATATATAAGGATACATGAACCCCATTTATAGGTTTAGAATAATAAGAAAAATCACACAATTAAATATTATGACACCCAATATAGTAGTGGAGTATTAAGAGGAGGTTATGGGGAATGTACAAGGAGGAAAAAGTGAACAATCCATTGTTCAATAAATTCATAACGAAGTGAATTATTCAATCGATTAATGATAAGTGAACTATCCATTGTTTAATTAATTCATAACAATCCCCGCTAGATGTTTACCTTTCCTTAATCAAATTGTCTCATTGAAAACCTTTCTAGGAGGAAAAACTTAGTGGGACAAAATCCTTAGTGAAGGAAAATAATACAATGCATGTTTATTCCTCCCTCTCATGTTGACGAAGATCTCTAAAATAATATAGGCCAATCTTATATCTTAATTGCTCAAAAGTTTTAGTTGGCTATGATTTGGTGAATAGATTTTCTAGATAATATTTATAACACTTCATTTTGGATGTCTATTTTGTAAAAAATATTCTTTGTAATATACAATGGGATACTACTTCATTAAAAACCTTACTAGAAAAAATCCAATGGAATAAAAACCTTGGTTAAGGAAAAAAGTACAATACTTATTTTGCTCTCCTTAATGACAATATTACTTGAGATTTTTGAGCTTGACGTATTCTAATATTGTGAACTAACTTTTCAAACTTTGCAGTAGGAAGTTAATATTCAATTTGAGATAGTATTGTGTAGATCAAATAAAAATCCTAAATCCACATAACTAATTAGTTCTAATTTAGACTTATATGGATAAAATGTATATTATTAGAAAGATACATTAGTGAAAAGGAATACATTAGTTTTGATTTAGATACATTATTGAGAAAGCTAGATCAAAATGTATATTATTAGTAAGATACATTAGTGCACCAATTATACAAGATATGGCACTTTAGGATTGTTATATGTGAAATTCGGTTCGCCTTATTGGACATACAAGCAGCCCAAGAGTGGCAAAAGGACCAGCTTGAAGAATGCTCAGATCGCTGTGCCTTCAGGTCACCTTGTGAAGCAACCTTTCTAACTCGAGCTCGTGCATGACAGAGTGAGCTCAACCTCAACTTCCTCATCTCAAGGACAGGTGCGACGCGGATTGAATGACCTGACTAATGAAGTATAACTAGCGATCTGAGAGCTCACTAGGTAGAAGACCCATTCACATTTTGTCCAACAGACACGTCAGGCCCACTTGCTGAAAATAATCTGTTCATTCTATCCTGTATAATAAATGTTGATGTAATAAATTTACTGCATATAAAATTACTATTGTAATCTCCTCTCCTCTATAAATATGAGGAAGGAGCCCTCCCCATGAAGAGGATAATTTGAAAGATGGGCAAAAACTCTACCAAAATAAAGAGAGGGCCAAAACTATGAGAGGAAGAAATACTGTATGCTGAGATTTTTGTAGAAATACTTCAATTACAATACACTACTATAGATGTAGGGTCCAGTTTTATCCAGATTTAGCCAAACCACATTAAAAATCTTGTGTCTCTTTTCTGCTCTTCCCTCCTTCTTTGTGTATTCTGTTGATTTCTGGTGTTTGAACTAATCGATGATCAGAGATCCCAAAAGAATCCCTCCATTGACCAGAGTTTGGCTCAATACCAAAATCTGATGTTAACATTTTTGGTGCCGTTTGTCGGGATCTCACTCATTCTGGTTCATTTTCTGCTACAATGACCAAGGGAAGAGCCACTAGAGTTTTAAATGCGCAACCCCATCCTCCAGATGGTCACATCACGAGGACGGACTTATCCATTATTCCTGTTATCAGAGCAACTATTGGTGTCCCTCCAGCCAGCTCAGTACAACCAGTTCCCACCACTAACGGCACTAACGGACTGTAAACCTAGCTTCAACGTTAGGAGAAACTTGAGCACATGATGGGAAAGCTAGCTAAAATAGTCACAATGTTAGTGCAAGCACAAGCTCAAAATGTGAAAGGGCGGGCTGAAACCACCGCACCCAAAGTTGAACATTCTAGTGAGCCTAACCAGGAGCAAACCTTAAGTCACCATCTACATGGCTGGAACAGTGAACTAGGCCATCGAGTCTATAGCCAAAGACTAGAGGGCTTGGGCATTTTAGTAGAAGATCTCCTTCAAAGAGTCAAGCATTTGGAGGAGCACCCTCAGGATCAAAATGACCGAGGTCACTTTGGGGAGTGAACCCCATTCTCTAGAGAGATCATAGAAGAACCCTTCCCGTGCAAGCTCAAAGTCCTAGCTATTCTGCTATATGACAGAGACAGTGACCCGCACAACCATCTGGACCTGTTCAACATCCAGATGGATCTACAAGCTTGCAACTCCCTAGTCAGGTGTCACGTTTTCCCTACTACTTTGGGTGAAATTCCTCGAATGTGGTTCAGGAGCTTCCCAGCTCGTAACATTAGCAGTTTGGAGGAGTGCTAGGGAAAGTTCATTGACCAGTACTAAGTGCTGAAGAAGTAACTCACACCCCAAGTCATCTTGCTACCGTCTTCCAAAGTAAGCATGAAGCGCTGAAAGACTATATCGCTCGCTTCAGACGTGAGTTCAACAATGTTGAGAAGCCCTCAAATAAGGCCATCTTAACTGCTGTTTCAGTGGGACTTCGTAGGGATGGGAAGCTATTCAAAAGTCTATACAAGTCCTTAGTTAGCAACTTGGGTGAATTTTACGAGTGAGCTGTGAAGTAGATCAGATGGGACAAGACTTTCAATCCGTAAAAAACTGAAGTGAGCAGCTTAGCTCAAAACAAGAAGAGGAGTAACCGTGGGAATGGGAATGACAACCCTGACTATCTACTCACTAAGAAGAGCAAGGATGAACGACCCCCATTCTCAGGTCATCACAGCACCTACAACATCTTGTTAGATGCCCAAGACAAGATCTTTGTGATGGAAAGGGATAAAGAGGATTTCAGAAAGCCTCCACCCTTGAAGACTCCTAGCAAGTTCAGACTCAACTGAGGGAAGTTTTGTGTGTACCATAATGAGTTCGGGCATGTTACCTCAGAGTGCTGGGCATTGAGAGATGCTATCAAAGATTTCATCAAAAGAGGTTATCTGTAAGACTACGTTGTGCAACCTTCTAGGCATCGGCTTGGACTATCTCGACAGGACCCCGAGCAAGAGTAGTCCCCTGCTATCAATACTATCTTTTAAACTTTTGTAATTTTTGTACATTATGTAAACATTTTAAATACCACTATTGATTTTAAATTTTCTTCAAATAGGTGATTCGCCTAACTAGCACCTTTTATTTAGGCACAAGATCACCCCAATCACAAGATTAGTCACCCTTTTATTTGGATACAAGATCGTCCTGATCATAAGATTGGTCACCCTTTTATTTGGGCATAAGATAGCCTCAACCACAAGATCGGTCACCCTCTTATTTGGCTATGAGATCGGCCTGAGCATGAGATCGCTTAGTTATTAATTTCACAGCTCTCATGCGAACTTATCTATTTATTTGGCCACAAGATTAGCCTCGAGCACAAGATCCCTCACTTTTTAATTTCACAGCTCTTATGCGAACTTATTTATTTGGGCACAAGATCGACCTGAGCACGAGATCACTCACTTGTTAATTTCGCAGCTTTTATGTGAACTCTATTATTTTGTAACTCTCATGTGAACTTATCTATTATTTTATGATTCCCATACTGACTTATCTATTTATTTGGCCATAGGATTGGCCCAAGTAGGAGATTAGTCTAACTCATAGCTTGCGACCAAGTGTTCGTAGCTCTCACACTATTTTCTAATTATGCGTAGGTCACACAGATTGTTTAAACAATGCAAATATACAAGAGCAACAAACAGAAATTGCAAAAGTAAACTCTAAACTACATCAGAAAGCTCTGGGTACAGACTAATCAGAATACAAAGGGAAAAACATATGACTAAGAAGATAAACTAGCCACGGAGGGCTGTACTTTGGTTGACTAAAGCCCGTACGGCACCCAGGTCTTCAACTTTCTTCTTCCAATGCACCTCTGGTGGTGACACTATAGCTCTTTATTTTCTCCGGCCTCCAGCTTCCCTTCTGATTCACGAGAAAAGCAAATCAAGAAGCACTAAGAACTTGGCTGGCCGAGCAATTACCTTATAGCAACACCGAGAGGACGTAGTTTGAGATCCATATGAGATCCCTCTGTGTTATCAAAGAAGCCGAATCTGTCAAGTTCTTTATGCAACAAACCATACATGCCCTGGTGGAGAACCAGAATGCCAGAAACAATGGTGGTTTATTAAGAGATTCCATAGTTTGCTCAGTATAGTGGTAGAAGAAGTTCCTCTTCCCTTATATAGAGCCAAGGCCGGCTACATCGAAGGATCCAGATTTGTCCCCCCTAATCATCATCATTTATTGTCTCAGAAAAGGCTAAAGTTGACTCACCACTAATCATCCGACACGTGCCATGAGAAGCATGGCCTAGAGTAGATAAAATGATAGTCTCGGAGGAAAATTTTGATTAGACAAAAACTGAAGAGTCTCAACTCCCAGCTTGCAAAGCAAGCTGAGAATTGGGGGGCTTATGTTATATGTGAAATTTGGTTCACCCTGTTGGACCTGTGAGTAGCCTGAGAGCGGTAAAAAGACCAGTTGAAAGAATGCTCAGATCGTTACACCTTCAGGTCACCTTATGAAGCGACTTTTCCAACTCGAGCTCGTGCATGACAGAGCAAGCTCAACCTTGACTTCCTCATCTCAAGGACGGGTGTGACCTCGGATTGAATGACTTGACTAATGAAGTATGAGTAGCGACCTGGGAGCTCGCTAGGTAGAAGACCTATTCACACTTTGTCCAACAGACACATCAGGCCCATCTATTGAAAATAATCTGCAATAATCGAATAGCAATATTTTATCTATTCATTCTATCCTATATAATAAATGTTGATGTAATAGATTTACTACATATGAAATTACTATTGTAACCTCCTCTCCTTTATAAATATAAGGAAGAAGCCCTCCCCATGAGGAGGATAACCTGAAAGATGGGCAGAAACTCTGCCAAAATAAAGAAAGGGCTGAAACTATGAGAGGAAGAAACATTGTATGCTGAGATTTTTGTAGAAATACTTCAATTACATTACACTACCCTGGACGTAAGATCTAGTTTTATCCAGATTTGACCGAACCACGTTAAAAATCTTATGTCTCTTTTCTACTCTTCCCTCTTTCTTTGTGTATTTTACTGATTTTTGGTGTTTGAACTAGTTGACGGTCAGAGATCCCAAAAGAATCCCCCGTTGGCCGAAGTTTGGCTCAATACCAAAATCTGACGTCAATAAGGATTAAGAAATTCATTATTATCAAGAGGTTGAAAAAGGATCTTTATTAGCATAAAATGATCGAATAGCCATTAGGGTACTCAATGGATGTAATTTGTTAATATAAAAACATTTTTAGGACCTTTTCAATGTAAATTGATTGATGAAAAAATATTCTATCATTGAAATTTTTAATTTGCAAGCCAAGACAAAAATTTTATCTTTCCAAGATTTTTCTTTTCAAACTCCATTTTCAAATATTCTACTATCTTTAGAAGCTCTTTCTAGAGTTCCAATAATGTTCAAATCATCATATACAAGAATTATAGTAAACTCATATTTAGATTTCTTCATAAAAAATACAAAGGTCAAGAGGATCATTTTTATATTTTTCTTTTAACAAATATTCATTGAGATGATTATAGAACTTTTATCCAAATTGCTTTAATCTATACAAAGATCCTTGTAATTTAATTAAATACATTTCTTGAGAATTTAAATGGTATGCTTAAGGCATCTTAAATCCTTTAAGAATTTTCATACATTTATCATTGTAATTTTTTCACATGTGTAATAACATGAAATTAAATCCATTAGGTGCATATCAAGTTTTGGTATATTGCTAGAAAAAAAAATTGCATCCACCACATGCAAATATATATTTCTTATAGCTAATGACAATATTTGTAAAAACCTTTGTGTTATAGATCATGCTTTATATATACAATTGCAATTTTCTCATTTTCTTGGCATAATTATATATTTATATGAAAAATGTTGTCGACAATATTTCCTTCTTGGTTCCATTTTCATGTTAGAGACATAATCAATTGGGATTTCTATTTCCACAAATTCTAGATCCCTAAACTTTTTCAAGAATTTTGTTACTGATTATGTCTTAAATCTCTTGAAGAGTATTTGAATGCTTAATAAGACCATTTTATTCATTTGCTCTTTCTCATTTTTCCTATGAGGACTTTTGTATGTAGAACCAATTTGTTTATTATGCTTTAGGCATATTTTAAACTCATTTACTGCAAAATAAATCAATTGTCCAATTGAGACAGTAATCCAAATTAGAGCATTTACAACTAATAATATTTATTTGTACTCTTTGGATTAGTAATCTATCTGATAATTAATTTGCTATATTTTGTGAATCAATTATCTTTTGAACTTTAGGTTCATATTACTTTATGTAAGAATCATAATAATTGTATTATTTTTACAGTTGCATATTTTCTCCCCTTTGGGCATATAAAATACATATCCATACTTATGTTCTTAGTTTTCTTATGAATGCTTACCTTTGTGCATTGTGAAGTGATAGAAAAATATATTGTAAATTCAAAATTCTCTCTCTATAAATTTTTTTGGATCTGACGAAAGCCAATTATAAGGGGGAATTATAATGTATTAACTTAATGTGTACAAGTGGACCACATGTAAAGTAGTATGTCCTATAATTTGAAATAGGAATTCTTGTTCTCTTTAAACAATGATACAACTGATAGTTTAGGGTACTAAATAAATTATTTTGCCAAATCATTTCATGTATGAATATGCTTAACGATGTTCAATAATATTCTAATTGACACGTAGTAAAAATTTATGATGCAAAATCATCAGTATTTTTTTATGATATATTATCTTAATCTAATAATATGAAAATTGTGCTCTTAATCAAATTCCTTGAGCAAGCAATTTCGTAAACTCCAAGTTGCAAGTTGATAATGAACATATGAGATCATTTACTATTTTCATATAATAGAATCATAAATATTTAGATGAACCACATGATATAAAAAACATGAAATTTTACAACTTTAATTGATGATAACTTGATAAGTATTTTACTTTGAGAACAAGTAATCTACTAGATTCATTAGATTGAAGAAACTTTTGGTTCTTCAATAGATAATTGTGAATCTAAATGATTTTTTGCATTAATATTGACTTGGAATGACCTAATTAATCATGCCAAAGAAATAAGTAACATTTTGGTTCACTATAACTTTGTCTCAATTATATTTATATTGTATAGTACATATTGATTAAATCAAAATACAAGAAATATTACATACAATGTCAGAGAGCTCAAATTTCAACAAGATTTTTCAACATATGACAAGTATGTGAGCAATTCTCATACTTTCTATTCATTATTCTTCCACTTCAGGTGGTAAGATGTATATTATAACAATTTTGATTAGAATACTTATTTGGGACTTATTTAGAGTAAAACTATTTATCTGCCATTATATTCACTTCAGGGATTAACATATAAAAATATGCTATATATTTACTTTTGACAATGGAATATCAACATCTTTATTAACTATTACTTTAACTTTATATTTATAATATCAAAATTTTGTATAGACAAGACATTTACTTTATGAAATTGAGTATCAAAATTCTTTGTATGCTATTACATTCACTTTGGAGAATGGATTATAAGCTTTTAGAAATAACTTGGTTTTATCTTTATGCAATTAGACCCCTTCTTAATGATACTTCAAGCCTAATAAAACATGAAAGCAATTTAAAATATTTTGAAATTTATTTTTCTTTGATATTGTTACTTCAGGAGCATATTTGAAACATAGAAATAATATAATATATTCTTTTGATAAAGATTAATAGAATGAGGTAGAAAAAGAAGAATATATAATACCAAAAGTAATAACTACTCAATATTAAAAATAATAAGTGTTGTATGTGAAAATCGATTTGACCTAAGAAGCCCTGTGAGTAGTTCGAGAGCGACAAAAGGACCAGCCTGAGTAGTGTCCAGATCGCCTCATCATCAGGTTACATCACGAAGTGACATTGCCAACTTGAGCTCGCGCGTGAAAGAGCGAGTTCGGCCTCTCCACTCCAAAGAACGGACTTGCCATAGACTGAACGACCTGGCCAGTAAAGTGTGACCAATGACTTGAGAGCGCTAGACAGAAGACTAAGTCATACTCTACCCCAATGGACAAATGGGGCCTACCTGCAGAAGACAATCTGCAATATCCAAAAAGGGGGATTTAATTTGTATATCTTGTCTTATACATTATATGTTGATGTAATAGATTTACTACATGTGTAATTACTATTGTAACCTCCTCTCCTCTATAAATATGAGGGGGGAGCCTTCTGTAAAGAGAGATAAAAAAAATACAGGCAGAGACTCTGCCAGAGAGAAAAGGAAAAATCTGAGTGTTTTATCTTTGTAAAAACACCATGACAATAACACGCTACCGTGGACGTAGGGTCCGATAATATCCGGATTTGGCTAAACCACGTTAAAACTTATGTCTTTTCTTTGCTCTTCCCTTCTTCTTTATTTATCTTGCTATTTTACTGTGCTTAAACCGGATATAGGTCTGAGATCCTATAAGAATCCCCCCGTTGGCTGGAGTTTGGGTAATAACCAAAATCTGACGTCAACAATAAGAGATAGAAAAACTTAACTTAAATATTTTCCTTTCCAATTTGAGTATTCGTTTGTTATGTAGATCTTCAAATAGCTCTTGAATTAGGGATCTCATATATGCCTAATCTTTCATATAACTCATTTTGTGAAAATATTAGATCACAAAGAAACAAATTAATCAAACTTTAGTCAAGAATTTCAATAATCTAAACAATCTTCATAAATTTGTAAACTCTATATCAATAATCAAAAAAGTATATAATATAGATACTCACCTTTTCTTTTCCAAACCATTAGGTTCAACAAAATATTGTAAATAATTTTAATTTTAATTAGGCATAGACAATATCATAAGAACCCATAACTTGAAAATATGCAATATAACACATAAAGAAATATGCATAATTAATCACTATGTGAATGAACTATAGAACATGAAAAATGAAGGGATTGACTAAGAAAAGCATAGCCAAAATCATATTTATAACTGTCAAATAAACAACACATATATCGTTCATTATAATAATCTATGATTTGTTTTGAACAACCATCTCCATTTTAATTCCACTAGATGGAAGATTTTCAATTCTCTTTAACACTTACATAAACATAAAATATTATTTTATGACTTCCATATGAAAAGTCACCTGATTGCCATTGAAACTTTAAATTAGGATGAGCAGAATTATAAAATCTTAATATAAATATTAGAAAAAAATTTGTTCATCTTTCCACATCATAAGTCACCAATACAAATTAAAGTCAAACTATTTGATTTTGAGGTAAATAGAATAGATAAAACTTATTCAAATAGATTTCTGAAACAAATATACATATAGTTAGAAATAGATATACATGAAGATGCTAATAAAGATATCATGTGAATACATCCATACACAACCACCCAATTTCACAATATGTGTATGTTTTTAAAGAATTTCGATACATTTTGAAAACAAAAGGAACTTAGTTAGAGAAAAATCAATTATAATATAAATAAAATCAATTTTTCACATACAATCACCTAGCTTCACAATATGCGCATATGTTTTTGTAGCATTTCAATACATTTTGAAAACAAAAGGAACTCAATTAGAGAAAGACCGATTGTGATCTAAATTAAATCAAATATATACTAATGCATTGCAAAATATAAATCATTATCACCAGTTCCACACATGATGAAGAAATGCTTCCTAACCAAAGGAGTATAGGGTAATCCATGCCAATTCTATGGCTTATTGGTATTTATAAGATATATTCTTTTAATTAGAAATAATCAAGGATCTTGAAGATAGTATGTTTATCAAATAAAAGAAAAACTTCATAACAGAAACTTCCTCAAATCCAAAGAGCATAAGAACAAAATCTTCTTACCAGGAAATCTAATGCATAAGTGATAGAGACTCGTGCTCATAATGTGTTATAAAATTGAGGAAGATATGGAACAAAAGGAACTTATAATAAAGAGAATGTAAAAGAGGAATATAATTCTTTCCTCCTTTTTTACTTCTTACTATATAAAATACAAGGATACATGAGTCCTATTTATAGACTTAGAATTGTAAGAAAAATCATGTAACTAAATGCTATAATATTAAATATAGTAGTGGAGTATTAAGAGGATTACAAAAAAATATGTGTTTTCTGATGAAAAATTCCATTTGAAATTAAAAAAAATCTGTCAAAAATACCAATTTCTGATAAAAAAAATTGTTAGTCAAACTATTGTTGGAAATGTTTTTTTTGATGGATTTTGAGGGGATGATTTTTTCACATAATTTTTTATTTTATTTGCTAAAAATCCATCGAAAAAAGTGTCCAAAAATACATGGGAAAAATTATAATTTTTAAAAAATTTTAATTAATATAATTTTTTGAGATTTTGTTTTTATTTTTATTAAAATAATTTTAATTAGTAACAAAAAATAATTTTAATATTTTTTAATTATAATTTCTAAAAATTGATATTTAATTTATAAGAAAAAATTAAAATATGATGCACATAAATAGTTATGAATATATATAATTAGTAAAATAATTCATGAATCTTATTATTTAAATAAATGATGTTAGAAACATATTATTTAAATAAAAACTAAAAATATAACTACAACCAAATATTAGAAAAGAACTGGTGATCATCTTTTGATCCCAAGTAGCATCTTGTTGCTACTGTTACAGTCCAATCTTGGGCCATTCAGGACCTCTAGCTGGTAGTGGTTGAACTATTGGTTGTTATGGCAGTGGTGGATAGATGTGGGTGGGAGGTAATTAGTAGTAGGTAGGGGGTTGGTGATAGCTATAAGGTGGAGGAAGAGGCAGTGAATGCTGGCTCTGCTATTGATGTTGTTGAGTATGCATAATTTGCTTCATCCGTGTGAAAATAATTTGCATCTATTGTTGTATCTCACCAATAGTGCACATGATCTACTCCAGTGTAATATGTGAAATAGTCTCGGTGTGAGATGTAGTTGTCCCCACGATGGCCTTAGACTCCAACCCATACACTCACCTTTTCTTAGTCTCGCTAATGATTTCCACCCATAAATCATATTAGATGGCTCTGCCACATCACCAGTCATCTCTCTAGAGCCTTTAGGACCTCTTTATGCCTAAAGACAGGGAATAGCCATGTCTAGCTGCATCTGAGGCCCTATTTCCTTTATTTTGCTAAGACTCGAACTTGAATTTAGGATTTTCATAATACCTAAAAAGCCCTTTCCACTCCTCATCCCTAATCTAGCTAAGTTGAGTGGGCCTCTTCTTTTGCACCTCATCTATCATATCCTTCATTTTGTTAGAACTTTTGTAGTTAAAGTTCTTCCACATGTCCTTATTGTAAGAAAGGTTCCATTTCTAATAAGTTCTTCCACTAGTTTTTGTGACTCTTGGAGTGGAACAAACTGGATCAAAAATTTGTTTACAAGTTAATCTTAGATGTGGTTCGAATCTCTCCATTTTATTTTTGATGAAGTTATTTTGGTTTCTCATGCAAGGATGATAGTATGCTAGAAATGGTTTGTGATAATCAAACCATGATTGTTTCATCCCATGCTTTAAGATGAATGCTTTTGTGGATTCCATACATACCAGACAAACTAATTTTCTAGCTGTTTGCTAACCAGATAATATCTTATATGTGAAAAAGTCATTGATGGTCCATATCAATGTAGCCCTCATTTGAAAGTTTTGCTTCATTAAAATATCATATGTCAGAACACCATCATTTCACAAAGTGAGTAACTTATTTATCAATGGTTGTATGAACATATCAATTTTATTTTCTGGATTTATTGAACTTGCGGTGATCAAGCTTAGGAACATATATGGAGTTGTCATATACATATTTGGAGATAATTTGTAAGGAGTGACTATTAATGGCCAACATGAATACCATGTAGTTTTATGATCGAATGGAGTGAATCTATCAAAATACAACCTAAGTTCTACATTTTGAGGATCAGCTGCAAAATGTAAGTACTTTTGAACAAATTGTTTCCAAGCTTCTCCATTCAAAGAATGACACAAAATGACCATCTTCCTTTAATTCTTATGATGCCATCTCATATGAGGAGCCGACATCATTGAAGCATACAACTTTTGCAACCTGGGAATTAAGGGCCTATAATACATTTCCTTGAAAGGAACTTCTTTGCTATTCCAGCCTATCCTCCATTCCTTATACTAAGGCAAACCACAAATTCTACATTCTTGGTCAAATCTAGCCTCTTTGTAGAACAACATGCACTCTTTCATACAATAGTTGACTTTTTGATGCCTCAATCCTAACTTTTTTACTAACTTTCTTGTTTCATAAAATTAGGAGGAACAATGTTATCAGACAGGTGTGTCTTGATCATAAATTATATAATCTAATCAAAGAATTTTGCAATAAGTTAAAGTTAGATTTTATGCTTAACATCTTTATTGTTAATAATAACTTTGAATGATTAGTACAACCTATCCATTATGGTTGATGTACAACTTCTAACATTTCATAAAAGTCCTGGGCATCCCTATTTGGAGGCTTCAAAGTAAGTTGTAACATATAGCCAACCAGCATTCAACACTATGTTCTCATACCTATTACTTGTATCATGTAATTTCATGTTACACTACTAAAAGACTCTTCTTTTTCTATAGGTCTTTTCTTTCCATGATTAATCTATCACTAGTAATCATATTTAAGTCCAAATCTATATAAATCAACGTTAACTTCATCAGGAGGTAAAGATTTTCTACATTTATGTTTTGAGCACGAGCAACTTATCCGACTATCATGTAAATGAATTGGTAGAGTTTTCACAAAATCAATAGATTCTTTCACCCCCTTATGAAAATCCATCTTATATCCACAAAACTACTACATATTTATGGAATTATATAGGAGAAACTATTTACAAAATTTCCATATTTTGTAAATAGTTCTATTATTACATTTTCTCCTACTTAATAAAAAATAAATAATAACTAAATTTATTTATAGAATTAATAATCAATATCTATAAGACAACTACTAATTTCAAAAATTAATAAAATAAAAATATATATAATTTTTAAAATAAAAATATATTCTAGCTCAAAATATATGTAATTCTTATAATAATATCAATACCACTATTAAGTATGTCATTTAGCTACTTGATCTTATAGAATCTAATTTAAAATATATATAATTTCTAAATATAATTCAACATATATAATTAGAAAATCCTAATTCAAATATATAAGAAAATACAACTAATAATTAAAAGTTAACTCTGACAATATAAAAATTATCAAGAATTAATCAATAAATAATTAAAAATATATATGTACTAACCTCAATGTTTAAGCAAGAAAAATGGCAAAAAAAATTCATACACAAATTGAAGTCTAAAACTACATAAAGCAAAATAAGAAAATCCAATTAAATCATGAAACATGTAATAATTTAACAAAAACAATCGATAAAAATATAAAATAAAACAATTAAAAAAAATTAATCAATTTATATTTGTCAAAAATACCTTAAAAGCTAAGAATCAAGTTAGAAAAGTAAGAAAGAACATGTGTCATATGAAGTAAAAGAAAATGAAAATGAGTGGCACATTGCAGTGTAAAAGTTTTTGAAATTTTTGATGGATTTTTTTTTGGTCAAAAATCCATCATACATTAAAATCTGTTGCAAAATAGCAAAAAAAAACTCTTTTTTTTTTTAAATTTGTGTTTATTTTCCAATAGATTTTTTTACGGATTATGGTAATTGGTTACCAATGACCCTTTCAATTTCAATTGAATTTCTGATGCTTTTTCTCGTAAAAAATTTCCTTTAGAAATCACTTGTACTATTTTCAACAAATTATTTAATGAATTCATAATAAGATGAACTATATAATGGATTTATAATAAGATAAATTATCTATTATTTAATGAATTCTTAACATGATGAACAATTCAATAGATTCATGATAAAGTAAACTATCCATTATTAAATGAATTCAGAATATATACTAACATATTTTCAATGTTATGATACTCTTAATACTACACTTGATCTTATTATTCTCATTCTTATATGTTATAATTCTTCAGGTGGCTTGCAACGTTGTAATATTTCATTTGTAATGTTAAACTAAAATTTCAAATAAGCCAAAAAAAAAAATCCTTGTAAATAGCACAAGAAAAGAAGACACTTCTAGTTTAAAAAAAAAGTCATAGGTCAAACAGTACATTTTTTAATGGCTCAATACTTGAAAGAAAATATAAATTACCTTTATTTTCATTCTCATTTACACATATAGACATACATAATTTAATTTTCTATCTTAATTGTCTGCCCAATTCCCATGCTTTGTGGCTTAAGAAAATTGGAAAAGCTATGCAAAACACACGGTAATATCTCACATAACCTTGAGAGGACTAAATATGATTATTGAATGATTATTTAATGATAAAAAAGAGCTTTATAAAGAGTGCGTACATCTGTTCCGAATTTGTTGGCAAAACCTCATTAGGACAACAAAAGTATTTTCACTAAAATATAAAAAATAAAACATTGCTCAACTTAGGCCAATACAAGATATGTTAATGATTAAGTGTGTATGTACATCTTTTAGAATTCTCTAACACCAAAAACGAAGTGTGAAATTAATAATATTTTATGAGATCTACACCTTTTTCACTATGTCAAAAAATTTTATGATGAGTTGTGTTATAGTAGATTTTCTCGTATAAATTCACATAATCATATACAATATTTAAACTTGAGTTAAGAATGTGCGTAAAAATTTTGAATGTACCCATTTCTTTTTTTTTTTCCTTTTGGTTATATGGAAAAAAAGAACCAAACTTTTCACCGTTCTTTTGCTTTAATTGTGTTGGCAAAGCACAACAAAAATGTTTTCACTAAAATATCAAATAAGAAATTACTACACCTGATTCAATACAAGAATATGCTAAAGACATAATGATGCTATTTGGCAATCGATAAATTATATTAATTATTAACTGATTAGTAATTAGATAGTTGATTGTATTAATTGATTTGATGAGCTAATAGTATTAATTATTTATATAAGAGTGTTTAATAAAATCAATTATTTCCTATTAACTATTTATATATTAAATAATATATAAGGATATAGGTATATTTTATTATTAATTTGAGTATTGTTTTACTTTAATAATATTTTAGATCTTAATATATTATTTATCAAATTAAATTTTCTTCTAAAAATAGATCAATTATAATTTATTATTATTAGATTTTTCTTTAAGAAATAAATAATTATAATTTATTTTATTAGATCTTCTTTTAAGAAGTAAATAATTATGATCTATTATTTATTTAATTTTCTTTTAAAAAATAAGTAATTATAATTTATTATATTTTTTAATAAATAGATAATTTTAGATAAAAAATAAATTGGTTATAGGTAATGGTGTCTTTTAACACATTAAATATAAATAAGCTAATTGAAAATTTTAAATTTTTCAATTTTTTAAGGATTAATCTGCTAACTCAAATAATCATTTACAAAATGGTAAAAATACTTTTGACCTAGTCAATTTTTTAAAATCCCTTAAATCACCTAAATACTGATAAGAAAGCTATTAACCAAACATCCCAAATGTGCATTTCTTAAAACCATTATACTATATATTCACACAATCTACCATTCACTTTCACGTTTACATTTCCTGACAGAAATACTAAACTTCATGGTCAATGCACATTGCCTATTAAAAAATGTGGTATTTGTACATTTACTTCTAAAAATGAGAATAGATTTACTCCTCTCACAATTCCTTCCTACTAAAAATGAAAATGTGAGATTCACAATATTTTGAAAGTCTTGCACTTTTTTGGTAATAAAAAAAGAGGCTTCTACCATGCTTTAGGTGAATTTTAAAGCATTTAATGCCGTGTTTGTGTCTAATAAAATGATGACGTTTGTATAATTTACAATTTGTAATAAGTTATTGCTAATTTATAATTCAATCTCTAATATTTTTAAAATTACAAAATTGAAATGTTATTTTTTTTTAAAAAGAAAGAATAAAATTGTTACCATTAGTCTACATCCCAAATTTTAAGTTGTGTTTGTTGACTTCTTAACTTCATTTCATATGAAACATTGTAACCACCATCCCACAAACACACCAATAATAATAATAAAAAAATGTGTGTGTGGATTATATTGAGTGAGAGTATTATTTTTATATGAGAATAAAAGAAGTGAATTGTAGTCATCAAATCTTATATTGATGGTAAATATTAAAACATGAAATTTAAACAACAGTAATGTATTGTTATTTTGAAAACTGAATATTGTTTTTAATATTTTGATGGGAATTGTTAAAAAAAAACATTGATATTATAAATAAAGGTAGGACTCATGAGGTGCTTGAGGGCAATGAGGTTTTTTAATTGTTTGGAAGCGATGAGGGTTTTTATTCTTTTTATTGGTATATGGAATAAATTTCTTGCATTTTTTTAGAAATTGAAATTTTGTTGGTTGAGATTGATTGCATCAACTTTTAAAAATTTAATTAATTTTATGACTAACAATAAAATTTTAAAAAATATGATTAGTTTATAGGTTAAATAGGTTGTAAGTGAAAACAAAAGGATGTCTAAGATTATTTCTTAAAGTTAATATTTAATAAGATGTTGTCGCACACCTTAAAGCATTGTATGCCTTATTATTGTTAGAAAGTAATATTAGTAATTATATTATATTTTAGACATAGGTTATGTTATGGGCTTGTTTGTAGTACACTTAAAGTCTAAAGGTATTGGAGTCCTTGTGTATTAATGCTTCTTAGGAGCTCTATATAAATAAATGTAATACTTTTTAAAGTTAATTTCGACAATAAAATGACTTTTTGGGAAAATTTGAAAAGGATAAATTTAAAATTTTTAAGAATTTCAAAACTATAATTTTAGGTTACGAGGAGTTCAGATACATTAGAAGTAATTATATAAATTTTAGGAATTTTTAGATAGTCGAAGTTTTCGTTATGGATGCTAGAAAATTAAATTTGTGTTTTCGTGGATCTAAATTCTAGAAAACTTCAAAAAGATCAAAACTAGGGCTATGAGTACTTGATGAGGGTAGAATAATAGTCATTACAAAGATAATTAATTTAACTAATTTGTGATAAAATTTCATGGTCACTGGCGATCAATGAGCATGTTAATTTTGGGCTTAAAATGGAGGAAATAGGGAAAAGTGTCAAAAGAGGAATTATTTTAATTGAAGTCAAAGTTAAGGATTTGACTTTTTCTTTCTCATTTTGCCCTCCCTTAGCCAACTTCCTCTTCTTTTTCTTTGGCCTTTCCTAATTGCAACTTGTACAACCTATATCTTCCTCTCCAAGCTTAAGTCTCTTTCTCTATACTCACTTAGTCTCCTCAAGTAAGTCCTTCATTTTTTCTTATTAATTTTCTTATTTTTATAGTTGTATCCTTGCTTTTTTCCTCTTTAATTTGATATCAAAATCACATGGATTTACTAAATATAACTTGAGATTTGAATTTTTGAAATTTACAATCACTATTCATGTTACTATTCACTTCAAGAACCCATGTGATTTTTCTGAAGTTTTAGAGTTTAAGTATTGTATATTTAGCTTGTTTCTCTACCATGAAACCATAATCAAATGATATCTAATTGTTTGCTAAAAGAAAACTTTGAAATAGCCAAGAAGCTAATATGCTATTCTCTTTGTTTATGAAGAGTATTGAAAATTTTTGGTAAGATCAATAGTATCTTGTATTTTCAATTCACATATGAGTAATTCCTATCATTCTTATGCATTATACAGTATTTATTGCTTGTGATTATTGGTGCATGTTGACAAAATGGGTTTTCTTGTGATTTTGTGGTAAAGTTGAGACTAAATGGTTTTAATGACATAATGACTAGTTTTCTGTTGAAATAGCTGAGTTTCAAGATTCTTTTAAGCTCTCAAAACATGTTATGTTGAAATCCTATGGTATAGTGTTGAATTAGAAGTTACTTCCCTTATTGTTTTGCTATTTTCATGCAATACCTACTTGTGCAAGTTGAATCACAACTTTTGAATTGGATTTGCGATCATACTCGTAGAAACCTAGCAATTTTGTTTATACGATCTGGATTTGAATTTAAACTAGATTTTTGTGATTTGAATTGAATCTTCCTACCTAATTTTTTGATCCCAAATGTAATTGATTATATTTGTAATTGGACTTCTTGAGTGGTGGAACATTTTGGTGAGTAGACTTGCATTTTTAACTGAATTTTTTCGAGTCAAATCAAATCTTTCACACTTGAACTCCCCAATGTTAATTACAATTCTACTTGAATTTCTTTAACAATCCTACTCGTGATTCTGATTGCATCTTCAAAAGTTTCCACATTTTCAACCTAACTTCACTTTCAAAAATATTTCCTATTTCTTTTTTTTGGTCTTATATATACCCTACTAAAGTGAGTATAACAACTACAAAAATCTTAAATAGGTAATTATAATATAATATTATTGAATTTAACAATCAGCTATATATACTATTAATATGAGATTAATTATAATAGTCATATGATGAAACAAAGAATGCATGGTGCATTTGTAATAGAACATAACTCATCTGAATAGAATTATGGCTGAATAAGACTATCATGATGTAGTTATTATGAGGTTCATATTGCTTAATGTTTGATAATTTTCATAATATTTGGATTGGAACATGATATCAAGAATGATGATGGGATGTGTTGATGTGAACTTGATGATGTATCTATTATGAAAATAATATTATTGAATATTTGAAAGCTCTTATGAGAGTTGAAATGTGAATGATAGGTTATGATAAGGAATAATGAACCAGATCTTGGATCTATGTGTTCTAATATGATGAGTGGGATAAGGCTGATCTGTAGGGATAAAACTGGGATTGTGTGGGATAAAGCTAGATTAGAGTAACAAGGAGATTTTTTATTTTATGCGTTTTACTTTTACCTGTTTGTCATTTTGTGGAATATTGAAATGTGATATGATGTTATTGAATAATGTAATGAAAAAGAATGGTGGCCTAAAGCATTAAGAATTCTGATTCAGTATAACATACTATGTACAATGAGATATAAAACCACCTAGAGGTGAGTTTCCAATGGAAATCATATCTGACACCTTCTCCACCATTATTATGAGTGCACTAGAAGTATATGAGATTAGAGTCTATTACATTATTATTTTGAATTTAGTAGGGTGTGAGGTACTAGACAAGGTGGAGATCATTCCCATGGAGCTGCCTAATGTCTTTCTCATGATGGCCTTATGATGGTTTGACCCATAGTGGTCTGCTATCAAACTTTATATTTTGATGACATTTTGAAGAATTTATAAATAGAAGGGTTGTAGGATTTAGTTAAATTAACCTATGCTTTTGAAATTATGATAAGACATAAGTTGATCTAATATCTTTTGATTTCCCTATTTTGTAAGGACATAGAGTAGTTTTGGGAATGACATCCAAGTTTTAGGGATGGTGAAAAATGTATATAAATCATGGAACCATGTATCAATCTAGCATGTGCCTATTAGGCAATACCAGTGTAAATTATGAAATATATCTATTCTTTATGTGCTTGTCAACCTAAAGACCCTTGGTCATGATTGGCATGAATATCACTCCCTTATTAGATATTCACCAGCCTTCATCATTTATACCAATCATCGTTATCTTAGTTTTTTTTTCAGAATTATCTTATCATATTACAAAGGTGACTAAATCATGGCAAACTCATCACACAAGAACACTTATGCAAAAATATGTACATATATCATTTAATTTACATTGGTGGTGCCTAATAGGCTACATACTAATACTGCCCAATTGTACATAAGTTTATAATAGTTACAACAAAATAACTACTATCAACCCTACATCTTAAGGCCCACTTCCACTTTCAAAACTACCAAATGCACTTTTCAAAAAAAAAAAAAAAAGAAGAAGGCATCCAAAAGAAGTTATGCTAATCTATGTCTTACCATATTACCAAACATAGATTACTATAACTAAGCCCTGTAGCATTTTCTATTTACATGTTTTCAAAAAAGGTAGCAAAATAGTTTTCATCTAAATAGGTGACTTTCAATGGTTGAACCATCAAAGGGGCCATTATCAATAGTACTGTTGTATGTGTTTTTGGGCTAGCAAAAGGCCTAGTGAAAGGGAGCCCAACCCAGTTGAAAGAAGCCCTCCTTAGCCAAAGCTAGTTGAGCACGCAGATCGAGGAAGAGACAAAAGCAGGGGGCTGATTAATGGAGAGCCTGTAAGAGCCGAATAGCAGACTTAGCCTTTTGTATATAGGCTCTGTGTAATAGAAAATAGAGGGGGGGAACCCATTTGGAGGGGCTCTCATTCAAGGTAGAGGGAGAGAATATCCTGAGAGAAGAGAGAAAACTCAATAGTGAGAGGAAAGAGCTCTAAGGATGAGGAGCCATGGAGCTCACTAGAGGGCAACTCAACTCTTGTATAACTGTGTACACAGCAAGCATTTTCCAGCAATAACACTCAACCGTGGACGTAGGGGTTCGAAGAAGGACTTTGGCCGAACCACGTTAAAATAACTACGTTGTCTGCTGCATATTCTTCTTCTTCTCTATCTGTTTTAACACCAGGTTGCAGGATAGGAGTCCATTGAATCCTTTCTTGTTGGCTGAAGTTCGGGTCCTCTGTATGAATTAAATTTTGATGTCAACATTTGGCGCCGTCTGTGGGGACTTCACCTGCATTCTGGTTGATTTCTACTGTGAAAGTTAATATGCTCGAATCTCACCACTATTGGAAGCTGTAATAACAACAACAACAATATTCAACTTGCAACTGCACAGGTGGCCACGAAGATAGCCCGTGAAGGTCTCCAACCCATGAGTGGGGGCTTCTTCTTGACATCAATCCACTTCTGGACAGATGAGCGTAGAAGCTATGAAATAGTTTGGTACATTGATGGGCCCTCACTCTGACCCTACAACGACTCAACAAATGCCATGCAATGCAACCGAGTTTGTTTGCAGCAGATCGGTCCTTGCGAACCATGCAGCAGATCATGGCTCGTGAGGCAACGAGCACTCACCCAACTGATGTTTGACTCCATCGTGGATGCACCCCATGCAGTAATACACGTGAGGGCAAGCTCGCATTCAATGCCGGTCATCCCTCGTCAGTCCAACTACAGCCCACAAGAGGACAAGCTCATGCCTCAACTACAGCTTGCTTCCACATCGTTCTTACAGTCCATGCAACAATCTGATCCTTGCGCTCGAGCCACGCTCAGACGATCCAGAAGACCCATGGTAGCAGACCCTGGCCGAGACTGCTCCGGGCGCGAGCATGATGATCACGCGATGGCGAAGGTGGCGTACTTGCATCAACATGCAGTGGCTTAGGTTAGTAATCCCCATGCAGATCTTTAGGTTCGGCATTCGATTTGCAGTCTGGTAGCTCATATCCATCCTTGGTCAGCTTTGGCATGAAGTCCACGGCATACCACAGCCCGGTCTACACAGCTATGCCTGTAGCAACTCGAAGCCCATAGGATGATGAGTGTATGTCCCAGCCGTGGTTCAACACCTGCTGATCTCGTAGCCACGCTATGACGAGTCTGGTCTTGTAGCAGCCCAGCCCTCGCAATGCAGTGGTTTGCCTTTCGCAGCCATGTAATGACTATCCTAGCTACCCTGCAGCAGTTTCATTTCAACGAGAAGTTCACTGCAGGTTGCAGCCATGCGAGATCCAGATCATTCATGAGCACTCATGCACAACCATATAAAATCTGAATCACTTGTGAACTCACTCATGATGGCTATGTAACGGCACTAGACCAAAGTAAAATTCACATTCGCAAGTGTCTTCATGCAATGATATGGCCAACTAGATGTGTAGAGGATCTGGGATGAGGTTCACCTCCTAACGCTTGTGCATGTCTTCAGTTCTCAAGGATTGAAGCGTTGGCATTTTGATCCGTCAGCGACACAGCTGTGCGACGATAGAACGATGCAGCGGCTCTGTAACTTGGCATCAAACTGTATCGACTTGGCCTCACTATCCAGTGGTGTGTGAATGATGAACTTAGC
Source organism: Saraca asoca (assembly GCA_026873985.1). NCBI lineage: Eukaryota > Viridiplantae > Streptophyta > Magnoliopsida > Fabales > Fabaceae > Saraca > Saraca asoca. The sequence continues at coordinate 594 of JANHAO010004862.1, read as the reverse complement.
CCATGCAACGGCCTACACTACATTGAGCTCAGCCCCCAGTAGCTTGAAGCTCATGTGATGATGAGCCTAAACAACAACATCACAGTAGTCGCACCATAATAGTCTTTGCAATGCAGCAAGTCCTCATTATTGTGATGAGCCCTGCCATCCTACAGTAGTCCACGCAATGGTAGGCCCACGATAACTGCCTGTAATAGCACGTTTTGGTCATAAAGCTTTGACGTGAACTAACAGCTCATTTACGCCATAAGCTTCCAGTAACAATCATGCCAAGGTTAGGTTCGACGACCAGTCTCTACCCTAAATATGCAGCATCTGGTTCTAATGGGAACTCACATGGTGATCATGCCAATGGCCCCACACAACAAAACCATGCATTGGGATTGGATCCAGTTTTGGACAAGTAACAATAATGATGTTTAGCTTGCACCTCACATGTAGTGAGAACATATCAACGACCTCCAGTTCGCGCAGCCCAGTCTCATGGGCTAACACCAACAATACCACATCTCACACTTGAACAAAGCTAAGTCCTCATTCTTTATCTGCTTGAACAAGCTGGGTGCAATTTTTTATGCCAACATTAAATATTTT
>JANHAO010004861.1:0-23492 GCA_026873985.1 Saraca asoca | reverse complement strand
TGCTGTCTATTCAGCATCCCTCTTTTATTGCTTATCCCCCTTTTTGCGCCTTGCATAACCCTTACCCACAAAAGCATCCTCAACAGTAACATTGAGAATAAGCACAATGGAAGTCCAGGCACAGCATATGCCCTTGTCAGCAGCATCCAAGGAATACATACATGAATTCAAACTCATGATTCTAGAACAAAATATGGGAATGTAGGCAGTCAAATTACTATATCCAGGAATATCAATAAGTTAAATGAATATTACCATACGACAATTCTTAAAACTTCTCTATCTTGTAAGTTCTTGCTATAGTTACAACACACTGATAATTGAATAAACTAGACCAGAAACAAACTCCCCTCTCCGCGAAAAGATGAAAGCAATATCATAACAATAAAATCCACTGCATTTAAATCACCAAAAAAAACAAAAATCCCCAGCATTTAGTGGTATCTATAAATGTTATCTCCTTGACATTCTAAATCAGTTATGGAGTTGTTTGAAGTGTTAAATTTAAACATGCACAAATGCATACTGACGCAGTCTAAAATAAACCGTTCGACTAACTGGACTGTTCGATCATAACTGTTCGACTGGGCCAAGAACGGTTGAAAATGGGCCTAATCCCAAAAACATTAACCTATGCACCACTCCCCTACATAAACTAAGGTATGCATTCTTGATGGGGGTCTTCATTCTCATTCTCATTCTTTTTTTTTTTGCCTTCTCATAAGGTCACTAACTTGACTGTCTTCATTTGTGTTCTTATTTTGCAAGTCTTGCAGATCAAGATTTGTCACATAAAAACACATCAGAAATGTATCTGTGCACCCATGCATGTGATGATATGACCTAGCTCTTTGTTTAATTTATGAAGCAAAGTGTTCCATAGGATCTTACCCCACACAATGGTCCCCCACAATCAATGAGTTAGTATTGACATGAAGCAGTGCCATATGACCATCTGTATGTCCCTGAATTGAAGAGAATATTGATTTTCAGTATAGCAAATTCTATAGAGAGCCTAACATTACCTTATTCTTTGTTATAAGTAAAAGAATAACTTGCTTTTGGATGAAGTAAGTTACATTTGATGCATCAAATAACTGTTTATTATCTTTTAATGATATTTTGGAAGTTTCCAATCATGTTAGTGATGTCAAAATAGTGTATGAACCTACCAAGATCATACTTCTAAAAGAAAAGCTTCAAATTTATTCAAAATACAAAAAATAAATAAAGCATTCTACTTGTTAAAAGGTCATCAAACACATGTTATGAAACATGATATGCTTTTTAAAGTAAATGAATAGGTATGCGAAACATACTGGAGCAAAAATAACACTAAACCTCTGACCACGGATGCAAATGTCTTCACCTCCAGAAACTGACATGTGGCCAAGAGACCAGTCATCTGTCATTGTCGATTATTAGTTAATAGCCCTATGAAGTTCATATATTTTACCACATCAGTTTCATCTGGAAAACAACTTGGACAGATAGATTTACAATAATTACATAATTCACTTATCTACAAAGTAATAAGGATACCAAATCTTACTAAGAACTCAGGATTGACCAAACCAATAAGGAAATTTGTCATATTTCAAACAGTTATCATTTAAATTATTGAAAGGAAAGAACAGTTAAAATTTCAACAAATTGAAACCTTTGTGTATGCGACTCATGGTATTTTCATGCGCCAACAAAATGGCATCAGGATTGCACTTCTGGACAACAGAGAGACCTGAAATAAAGGATTAAAAGTATATGAAAAACTATTGCCAATAGGAGTATACTGGACTCATTAATAAAATATAAAAATCTGATTCTGATTAAACACATATATTGATTGGCTATTACAGATGGTAGCCTTAAGAAGAAAGGAGGAAAAAAAAAATTGATGTTATGAAGCAGATTGGAAGTGCAGAAGATAATCATGCCCTTAGTTGCCTCTTGATGCTGACTTAGCTTTTGCATGTATGTAAACAAAATAAAATTGATTTGACTTATGATAACAGCCAAACTTCCCATATTGATGGCAGATCCCACCCAAAAGACAAAAGTCATTCTTTTGGCAATAAGCTTACCATCTACGTGATCACGGTGATGATGAGTGACAAAGACAATCAGTCTTCTTGGCAAAGCAGTAACAACTTTCTTTAGCTGATAATTTAAGCAAGCAGAAACAGGTTAACATTTTAACAAGAAGGAAAATTCAGATCACTATAACATTTGCCATCTGCAGGGTGAGAGATAGATTCATTGAAGCAGGATTTGATATGAACAAAAAGGAAAGAACAGAAATTAAATCTCCATGTAGATTTTACTTCCAAGATATGAATATATATATATATATATATTTATATTATGTATATGTATGTATGTATGTATAACAATTAATAAAAATAATACCTCTTCGTGTGATTCTGAAAGACATCCTGGATCAACTATCAGTGCATCTCCATAGGCAACACAACTGTTATCTGCAGAGTCATTTTGAACATTCTCTGGTGCAAACACAATCAAGTTTGTTGTCCAGAAAGGCTTTCCTGTCCTACTTCCCATAGGTATAAGAATAACACCAGGAGGGTACTCCTGAAAATAGAGGGAAAAAAAAAAACTTCACTGAGGACCACAATATAAAACCAATGAATTTAAATATTGAAAAGATATGGTTCCTAATTTCTTCTCCTTCTATTCAAATATCATACTTCAAATATAATTACTTAATAAATTGTTTGAGTTGTGAACTCTAGCTCGCTGAAGATAAATCCTACATGCAGTATTTGAATAACTCATGCATCTGGATGAGGTTCTTATCCTTTGGACATTATACGTAAAGGTGTAGGCATGACTTAGCAAATCTGCATTTGAATAGGTAGGGAAGATGTAGTAATAAATAATATACCAAATCCCAACACAGATTTTTAACTAACAATAGCATAGAACAGATAAGCAAAAAAAAAAAAAAAAACACTATTCATCCTAGCTCTGGGACATTCTTGATACAATCCTGAGGAAGATTGATAATCCTCTAAATTAACAAAACATAAATAAATAAAAATAAGAGCAAAGAAAAAATGTTTTTCTTAAAATCTCCACTTAAAAATAAAAAAGAAAATACACTTAAAAGCATGACTTATAGGCGATTTGAAATCCTTGTTTTCAGGTTTGAGCTTCTCACATATTATTGTTATATATGTATATCTATGAAGTGTTCAGTACATGCTCCATCATGGAAGATTGTCTTGAGACAGCAAACCTGATAGTTTATACTAGATGGGGCTTTCCATTTCCCAGCACACATTGAGTCATTTATAAGACCAACAACTATCAATGGCCCCACACGGTCGCTACATCGTCTCACTTCCAGAAGCATATTAAGACAGCTCTGGACAGACATCCATTTACATAGATCTGCAAATGGTCTTCTAGAGTTAATCACATAAGTTTTTGACACAATACAATATCGAAATGAAAAAACAATGATCTGCTGAAGATTGAAAATGCTTGAAATAATTATATTGACATCAACAAGTGGGTTAAAATCACATGAAAACATTACAATATGAACAAGAACAAACAACAGAGCTATGAGTTCTGTAGGTAGAAGACACTGTATTTTGTACCACATGGCCATTACTCTTCCATACCCATCTACTTACTCAAAAGAAAAGGAGGAGAACAAACACAATAATATACAAACTAGGAAAACTCTTATGCCTCTCACTACGCCATTATGATTGCCAAAATCATATTCATTGCCATTGCTACAGGTGCTCCAGCATTTGATCTTCATATTCTATCATACCCATACAACAAAATTATAACTATATCTTGAAAATTTTCGGGGATCATAATCTATAATTACTTAAGACACAGTATTATCCTGCAAAAATATTTGTATAAATTGAGAATAAAACTTGTATTAACCCATCACCCAAAAATCAGAAGAGGGAGGTGCACTGTGCAACTTACAGAGCCTGCTACTAATATAAACTAACTAAATAAGTAAGAAACACAAACAAAGACATATAAAACAGTTTTCTAATGCATACTAAAAGGTACATTATATTTACATGTGCAGTCTTCTGCAGGCAAATTGTGATACAAATCATTCCATCAAATAACTTTCCATTGGATGTTCCCTTAAGAAGCTAAATTGTAATGAAACTTATAGACCTGATTGAGACAGACAAGAAACCAGCATCGAGACAGACAAGAAACCAGCATCATCAACCAGAAACACACCAGGGAATGGTCATTAGTCAATTAGCTTGTTCCAAACATTTTTAATGTCCAATCCAATTGATACATATCCTACTAGGGGATGGCAATTCGGATTTATATGTCAAATTTGCATTATGTCCAATGGTAGTAACAACCCAAATAAATTCAACCCAAACCCAACCCGAATAATAATTATATCGTGTCATATCAACCCATTTATTAAATGGGTTGACTTTATTAAACATGTTGACATAGGTCAACCCCTTTAATAATTTCAATTAACAAAATTTATATTTAAATCCAAGTATCAAATTTAATTACTTATTATATTTCACTTAAAATATTTGAACAATTGATTAAATACTTTATTAAGTTTTTATTGTCATCTTATTAGAATTTTAATTTTACTTTTTCTTATATATCATTATTTATAATTTAGTTATTAATTATTTCTTAAATAATATTTTTAAAATTTTAATATAAATTCTTAAACTGGTTGGAGTATCAAACCATTTAGTTATGAACCAACCCTAACCTAATATATTTATTATTCGTGTTAAATGAGTTGATTCAATTATAACCTGAACCTGTATAAAATGTCCCATATTTGTGTTGTGTTATGTGTTGTGTCAAAAATTGTCAGGCCTATCTCCTACACATGAAACTTTAATCACATGCCAATAGTCTCTATACGTAAGTAAAAGCAGGAAACCTCCTAAGGCTTTATCCTCAGCTACTAGTTTTCCAATGATGAAGACCGTGTTGATGGGCAAACCAGGTCCAAATTCAGCATCCTTTGCATACTTCCAGAATTTCCACTCTCCCCCATGAACTGCCCCAAGACCCATTTGTCCAAAAACCTACAGAAAACCAATTAACACAAATTCGTCATCCAACTTAAAATTCAAAATAATAAAAAACAATCCTTGACAACCTCATTTAGAGCGGAATGAATGTCGAGTTTCCCCAAATCGATCTCCAGATGCGATTCTGCAACTTCCACTACAACCCGAGGATCCAATTCTGCTTGCAGCGGGTTCAGTTGCGCCGATGGCAAGTCCCACAGATCAGAATCAATGTAAGAATCGTATTCTTCGTGGTTGAATTTGGGAGGTCTTAACTGCTTGACGAGTAGAAACTCGTCATCATTGGAAGAGTTTTTGAGAATCACTGCAAGTTTGTAATTTGCCATTGGGATTTGAGTCTAGAAGATGAGTAGTAGAGTTGAATGAAGTTGGAGAGTGGATAAACTTGAGGGGCAGAAGCTATACTTATATATATATATATATATATATATATATATATATATATATAAGCACCAAAATATTTACAGGTTAGGTAGGCAGCCATTTTGTTTGGTGGAAAAATTGAAAAAAAAAAAATATTGAACTCCATAGTGAAAATTACACTCCTCTTTCTCCTAATTTGAAAATCTATGCTCACTTCTTTTCTAATTATGAAACACGTTGTACATAATTCATATTAATTTTTTTTTTCAATAGCAATTTCTTTGATCAACGGTATTATTTGTCTAGTTAATACCAAATTATCTTGATATAATACTCTTATTTTAACATTTTTTCCATCAAAAGAAGATAAAATATTTGAGAATAAAATTCTTTACAACAATAATAATTTTGCCATCATCCAATTTTATTAAATAAAAAACAAACAAGAAATGACTTATAACAAAAAAAAAATATTTTTGCATAAAAAAATTGAACTCAAAACTTACAATAAACCTCCAAGAAATGCAATCATATATGAGAAATTAATCAAAAAAAAAAATAGAGTTGGAATCATAACTAAAAAAAAACTCAAAAATTCTTACTCATACCTAATAAATGAAAAAAAAATTGCATATTTAACAAATAAGTCAAAAAAATTGTAAGCAAATATTAGAAATTTGTGTGTTAAAAAAATTATAATTTAAATATGATCAATAAAGGACAACAAATTGAGAAGCAAGAAAAAAATATTGGAGATTTCACCTTAACCCTTGATTTCTTCCAATAGAGGCTGAAATTTTTCTTCTAATTTTGGTGCTTTAATGAGAGGAAAAAAATATAAAATTCTAAATATTTTGTATTAGTTTTTAATTATGTTATATAAAAGGTTACTTTTGTTTTGAATATAATGTAGTAGTTAAATATTATTTAATTTATAAATCTTACTTTTGACTTAGTAAATAAATATTTAAGAAATATTTTATTATATTTATAATAGAATATGCTTAATTGGGTGTAAAGTCTAGGATTTCGAATTAAAGGGGTTAGTATAATTTTCATATACCTTAAAGGAGATTAATGTATTTTTTTAAAAAAAAACTTTGGCGTTAGGTGGGATTAGGATCTAGATCCCTTAATTTCTTATATTATAAATTTTCTTTAATTTTGTGGAGAAAAAAGCATAAACTTTTATCCTATAGTTCGCAAATTTTTTACTATAACCTACCATTTTAATATAAAACATATTTTTTTTATCTATTTATCTCCTAAATTGACACTCTTAAATTCTTTAAAAAATTGAAAAGATCCATATTCATGTGGCACAATTGACTGATAGGTAGGTAGAGAATTTCTTGAACACTGTAGTTATAATAGTGCCTTTAGTCTCATGCAATAGAAACAAGAAAATTATAATTTTCAATATCTTGAAAATTGTAAAGCATGATTTCCAATGAATGCATGTAATTCCTATAAAATTGACATTGAATAGCAAAATTAATAATTGACTTTATTTTATTGGAGGAAATATGAGTGGATATAAGTTGAGTTAAACTATAGACTAGCTTGGCTCAACTAAAATGAATTTAGCTTAGTTCAAAACTCGACTTATATTTAAATTAATTAATTTTTTTATTCGAATTTGGCTCAAATTAAGTTAGTAAATCGTTTGATTCAATTTGACAACTCGTTTGATATAATCAAATGAACTAAAATCTTAAATAAACAAATTTGAATCAAAATCAACAAAACCAACTTGTATTATTGATGCATTAGCTTAACTCATTTAATTTATTTAGTCTAAAATTATATAAAAAATGCTATTTAAATTCATTTAAAATTTCACAAAAATTATTAATATATATTTATAAATATAATTAACTTATCAAGTTGGTTTATAAACTAAACGAGCCGAAATAATCATAAATCAAATTTGGTTAATTTAGCAGTCGAGCTAATCCTTCACATTAATCCTAATTCATTTGGTTCATAAACTCAACTCATCAAATTAATTTTTAAGCCAAATCACGAGTGGTTCATGAGTTAGTTTGTTTTATTTCTGGTCTAAATGAGAATAACAATGCATGTTATAATTGAAGAAGAATATTCAATTATAACAGTGATCTCTTGTATGCTCAATAAATAAAGGTTAATGGTCAACTTTTGTGCTTTTTTTTGTTTTGAAAATTAGAAAACAAGTTTTTTTTATACATAGGGATCCTAAAAAATGATAAATATAGAATAAAATTAATAATTAACTTTCTTTTATTGGATAGGGATAAGAAAATGTGTTATGGTTGGAGCATTTAAAAATTTCTCGTTATAGTTGGAAGAAATTCTTACGTATATTTAATCTAGTACATTAAATTATTAGTTTTATGATGCATGTATTAATAAATTAATTAATTATTAAAAAAATTTCCACTAACAATCCAAACTTAATTGGTCTATATTTAAAAAAGATCATTTTATGAAAGTTCAAACTCTTAAAACATTAAGTGTTTTTATTATTAAATTATCTATTTTCAAATATTAAATCAAATAAGTCATATGAAAAATATAAATCTTAAAATAAAATTAATAATTCAATAATAAAATCACTCAACTTATTATAAATTTAAAATTATCATAAAATTGTCCTTTAAAAAATTATTTTAAACAACTTGATGTCTCTACCTTGAATGTACGATTTGTCAATCACAAATGGCATGTACCTTCATAATTGACTATGCGAGATAAGGGAAAAGATGAAAATACAACTCATCATATGACACAAAATTATACAACTTTTATGTCAAGGTGGCCTATAACAATGGTTGGCAGTCATGTGGTAGTTAATGATAGCAATAAAAGATAACTAACATTGGCTATTATTAATAACTAAAGTGGTTATAATAAAAATATGACAATGGTGGTGATATTATATGATAACTAAAAAGGATATGGCAGTTGAAATTACCAAAGCAACTGATTTTACTATGGCAATCACGTAACTTCTAAGTTTGACTCGAAATTTTATTTTTGAAAAATGGTGATAATTCAAATTTAAATTTGATTAGTTAAAGGCTGTGATGAAGCTAAATATATCCTGTTTATTAAAATAGGTTTTTTTTTTATAAAAACTTATGGTATATAAATATATTTTTTTTATCGTTGACGTTTTGAGGAAAAAAGAGAGTGGCTTTTTATAATATATCATTAGTGAAAAAATATGCCATTAATTAGTGAAAGATAATAAATATTTTGAAATTTTAAAATGTGAGTTTGATAATTATTAAATTAATTTATAATCTATTCTATTGTTACAGTAGAATTTCATTATCGATTTTGGGTTTGAAATAAACTAAAAGTTGAACTACTTAAATATTTGTCCACTTTTCCAACAACTTTTACTTTCATCTACAGCTTTACCCAGTTTGTTTCAAAAGAAATTAAGAGGAAAGAAAAAATAGATAAAAAAAAATGGGTAAAAATTACTGTATACTGCTATCTTGTTGAGTAAAGAAAATGGAGTAGAAGAGAAATTGTGTGAAAAATATGATGTGGGTCCAACAAAAGTTTTTCTCACCAATTTTGGGCAGAAAAAAAGGAAGAAAATAGTTGTTCTTGCATTCCAAGGCTTCACGAGCTCTGTTCAATGCGATATCGAACAGTGTTGTTTGTGGCAAGGTGAGCTCTTCTCTTCCTCTTGTTGTTATTCTTCTTTTCCCTTTTGTTGTTATTCTTTATTTGATCTATGATTTGTTATGTTCTTAGCTGAATGAAAGCTAAATGTGGGTTTAAAATTTGTTAAGCTTGAAGAAGCTACTATTTTCTCGCTTTATTTTCCTTCTCTCTTGATTTTCCTTTGTGATTCTCTGCCTTGTTGCTGCTCTGTTTGGTTACTGAGAAAGTTGAGTAAAGAAAGGAGATGCCTTTTGTTTTGAAAAAAAAAACTAGTTTCAAATGGTTTTTTTTTAATTATGTTAGAATAAAAAATTCAAACTACTGAGAGTAAAAGAGAAGATTAAATAAAGAAAACAAGAGGTACTTGAAATTTCCACTTGCACGTTCCATAGAAGAAACTTGTTTATGGTTGAACTTAAAAGAGTCTAAGACCTGAGAAAACAATGAAACCTCTGCTACTATATCTCCATTAGGTGTTTAAATGGATCTATTTTGATGATATGGTTTTGGAATACACAGCAACAAGTTTGAGTTTTTATATGGAGAGAGAGAGGGATATAAGAAGAAACTATTATTGTATAGGCTAAGGCAGCCTATGTTTCATTGTTTGTTTTCTAGTGGTGGAATTGCTATATAATGAGAAGAATGACATATGAGAATGTTGAATTAACTATGGATGAATTTATAATTTTCATGTGTGGACAGTTGGCAAACAACACTAACCACGCAAGTTTTGGACTGCACATTAAAGCCTAGAACTAGCTACTAAACCAAGCAAGTTTTGAGAAGGGTAAGTTACAACTCTTTTAATTGAATGCTAACTTCATGATTAGAACAATGTGAACTTATATTTTTGCATCCAGCTTTGTGATTGGATTAAGTAACTACTTTCATAATGTTTGGATAGAATAGATTGCTTTCACATTCTAAGCCTTTAGCTCATAGGTTGATTTCATAGTGCATAAATTTTATGCTTTTATCATATGACAACATGTTTATTAGATAGACAACCAAGGTAGCAATAGGTTCTTTGTGGACAAAAGTCTGGATAATATGTACAATGATGAATATCATGTAAAGCAAATAACTAATTTTAGAGTGACAATTGAAGATAATTTTTTTTACTCAATTGAGGGTTGATTAGTAAAAGCGTCATTCAATTTGTGTGTTGCAAGTTATATGTTACATTGTGCATATGTTGCATTTACTATAATTGCTTTCACAAAATATCCATAAATCCATTGGTGATGGGAGTGCAAGAAGAGCTCGAATGCGGTAAGAATTGATGTAGCAACAACTACATTGAGAAAAAAGCCATGATATCATATGTATATGCCCCTGTGCATTACTTCACTTGTGTGAGAAATTATAAAACACTAGTAGAGTAAAGGATTCTATTAAGGCTATAGTTGAGGAGCAAGTAGGGAGATTTCTTCATATCTTAGCACACAATGTCAAATATTGAACTGTGTGGTGTTTTTTTTCATCATTCTAGAGAGACAATTTGTTGACATTTTCACACTGTCTTACGAGCTGTTATTTCACTTGAGAAGGAATTTTTAGTGCAACTTTCCAGATCCCACGTCCCATCACAAATACTTTATAGTAGTAGATACTACCCTTACTTTTCAATGAGCTCCTTATTCGAATATATTTGGAAGCTAATGTTATGTAGATATTGAGATCTAAGTTTTTTAGCCTAGGATTGCATTGGAGCTATAGATGGAACACATATTTGTGTGAAGATACCGAGAGAATATGTCGCTCAATTCAGGGGAAGAAAACATTGGCCCACCCAAAATGTCTTAGCAGCTTGTGACTTTGATATGAATTTCACATATGTTTTTGCTGGCTAGGAAGGAACTACACCCGATTCAAAGGTGTTAAAGAATGCGTTGAATAAGGAAGATAGGTTAGAACTTATCTGAGGTAAATTTTGAAACTTGCGTACATTTTTCATAGTTTTTTTCACATGTTCATAGGAAAATTTTGTGCATATATGCAAGAAAATTCTATCATGGGGATGCCACATTTCAGTTGAAAAGTGATTTACTCACACTGTACAAAGGTGTATACTATCTTCTAAAAGAGTATTCCAATCGTGTGCCACAAAATGTAAGAGAATTATTCAACCTTCGCCATGCTTCATTGCTTAATGTTATTAAAAGGGCATTTGGAGCTTTGAAGAAGAGATTTCCAATAACAATTGGCGAAACCCAATATTCCTTCCAAACTATGACCGAGATTGTCATAGCCTATTGTATACTTCATAATTTTTTAATGAGTGAGGATCTTGATGAGAGCTTAATTGATGAAGTTGATAAAGAATTGCTACAATCATCAATACCTATTATGGATGACTATGCCATACAAAATCAAGATGAGGACTATAGGGCAAGTGTACTATTGAGAGACAACATAGCAACTCATATATGGGCTGATTATGAATAAAACTCATGAGCATAAATATTGCATTGATTGTAATCTTATGCATTATGTGACTTTGTATGACATTTTTGATATGAAACCTTTCTTAATTGAATGTTTGTTTAATGTGTTCTTCTTAAAAAACTGTTGATTTCATAATTTATGTTTGATCTTGTTACTTTAAAGAATTAATACTTGTTGATGTGTAGAATAAATGATGCCAAAAATAAAGAGAACAACAACTGAAGTTGGAACATCAATAAAGAAAACTTTAAAATGGACCAAAGAAATGGACAATTGCTCAGTTGATTCCATCTAGAGTAATGTGCAAAGGAAAATTTCATTGATGGGAAATTATGTACAATAAGGTACAATAATGTAGTTAACACTTTACAAGCTGCATTTGGCCCAAGTATTAAAAAAGAGTACATAAAGAATCAGTTGAAGATATTGAAAAATCACTTTGGGAAGTGTTATGATTTTTTTAATGCTTAGAGTGGAACTGCTTGGGACCTAGTCACATAGCTAATTGATGCAGAGCCACATGTTTGGAAGGAGATATGTAAGGTAATTTGTACTTATAGTTAAAAAAAAAAATGATAGTTACCTATATGCATAACATATAGTACTTTTTTTAAGAAAATGAAGCAAAATCTGAATTGTGCATAGTACAACTAGTAATTATTCTAAGCAACTTATTGCAATCTGAATACATCAGCATGTTTTAGGTAACAATTGCTTATTTTTCATAGTAACATCTTAGAATATTTATAGACATATCTTAGTTAACTATTTACATTGGTAACTTAGGCTAAACTAGACTAGACATATGAGATGAAAAGCCATTTAAATCTATCCAATGTCATGTATTATGTAGGCCAAACCTAAAGCTGCGAAGTGGATGTGGACAAAAGTCAAGCACTATGACAAGCTTTATGATCTATATGCTGCAAATAAAGTAATTGGTAAACATGCTCAAAGTGCTACTAACATGCTTAATCGATAGGAGAGGGAAGGAATCAACCTTAATGACTTTGTTAAAGGTATTGACATGTCTTAACCTAATTTAAACATAGGAAATGATACTTTTTCAGCTACAAACATGGATGCTTTCAGTCGTTCCGGTCTACAGTCATGGAACTTCTTCCTTCAAAGGTTCCAAGCGTAAAGCACTTATGGCTGTTATGCTTGAAACTCACATTGAGAAAATGACTATGGGAATTAAGGATTTAACCAATGTGTTAAAAGAGGCAAACTATTCTTATGATAGATCCATTGTAGTGCTTGAAAGGTAAGTAACTATTGCTGAAAGACAAGCTGAAATTGCACAAAGAGGCCTCACAATTCTTGAGCAAAGTAGAACTTATTTTTTTAGTGAGGAAGATGTGTGGGCTGAATTAGATGCCTTGTGCATATTGCCAAAAATTCAGATAAAGTGTTATCAATTTTTATGTCAAGATGAGAGGGCAAAATGTGAGTTTTTTGGAGTTCCATGCTTGATACATCTAAGACATTATATCAATTAATGTTAGAAGTTAGTTGTTTTTGAAAACACTTCAAGTTGGATGGTAGTCTTGTCTAACCCTTTGTGCATAATCAAGGTTATTGGCTAAACAGAGTCATTGGTTGTACCATGTGAATATCTTATTTGAAAAACAAGAAAACTGGTTTGATTTCTTGGTTTTAATAGCTTTGATTTTTTTTTTTTTGGGTTCTTGGACTAAAATGTAAATGTTATCATGTTATATTGTAAATGTGCTCTAGTGCATTTAGACTAATGCTAAAGGTTACTTCTATTTTTTTGTAATCTCTACATATCATGGGCTCTTGAAATATATGATGGCTATTTGTTTCAAGATTCATGGCTATTAGTGGCTTTTCTTTCTCCCAAGAATGTACTATAATTTGAACCATATATCTCCTGTAAGATTATTCTAGAGATCAACTTCTTTGGATTTGCATCCACTTTTGGTATATAAGATGGCTATTTGTTACCAAATGCTGCTGCAAGGCAAGTTTTACTTGAATCTTGACACAATCAACTTGCTCAAATTAAATTAACTTCGTTTGAGTTGATGAAAATAGATGAGGTACATAAGGATCTGCTTTAGGCTTTGTTTTCTTTCAGTTTTTCACCATAGTTATAGAAGATTATGTTTGAAATGAGGCAAGCATGTATTTATAGTATGGCAACTGACATTTAAAAATAACTAACTTTCAGACTATGAATCAATTCAGAAATGATTACTAACTTATGCATCAATTCATGAATCGATTCATAGTTAGTATTATCAAGAACTTCTTAATTGAATCGATGTGTGAATCGATTAACACTATCATGTAAAGAAGTCATAAATTAATTACCTAATCGATTCACAAAAATTGTTGACCTTTAGTGAAAACAAATTTTCAAAATAATTCTTCAAGAATTGATTCAAAAATGGTTTCCAACTTATGAATCGATTCACAGTTGGTATCATCAAGAACTTCATGACTAACTTGATGTGTGAATCGATTGACACTATCATGTAAAGAAGTCATGAACTGATTATCTAATCAATTCACAAAAATTGTTGACTTTCGATGAAAACAATTTTTTAAAACAATTATTTAGGAATTAATTTGTGAATCGATTCAGAAATGATTATCAACTTATAAATCAATTCATGAATTGAATCACAATTGGTATCATCAAGAACTTTATAACTGAATTGATGTATGAATCGATTGACACTATCATGTAAAAAAGTCATAAACTGATTACTTAATCGATTCACAAAAATTACTGACTTTCGATGAAAATATTTCTTTAAAATAGTTCTTTAGGAATCAATTCAGAATAATTGTTTTATTTTCCTTTTCTTTTCTCTTATTTTCTACTTAACCAAACAACAAAATTACAAATTCTTTTCTTCTTATTTTCTTTCCTCCTATTTTCTTTCTTCTCATTTTCTTTCCTCTATTTTTTTCCTCCTTCCAAATAGGGGGTTAAACTTCCCTTGTCTTTGACCTAATTAAGCTAGAGCTTGCAATTTCAATCCACCCCACACAGTTGGCATACCTTGATTCTTTCCAAATATTTTTGCAATATTTAGTAAATCAGAAATTTCATTTATGGCATTGTTGTTTTTAAGCTTAATTATTTTTCCCCTGAAATAAAATTTTGAGCATATTTGACCTTCTTAAAAATTAAAAAAGTATTTGGCAAATAACCTTTTAAGTAATTTGAAAGGTTTTAACTGTTTGACCAAGTCAATTAACTATTTTGAATATTTGATAAATGACTATTTGAATTGACTTTTTGACTCTTAAAAAACCCAACCTTTTCAATTAGCTATTTAACCTTAATGTGCAAAAAGATAATATTACCCCTAATCAATTCAATTTTTGACATATTTATCCTAGATATATAGAAAAATCCTTATAAGAAATATGTATGAAATATAGTTTATAATAAACAATTTCATAATTGATTCATATACATTAAATAAATTATTTGATTCTACCTCACTTTTATTCCACCATTAATTTATAAAAAATAATAGCATGATGAATAATGATAATAAAAATAATAATAATAATAATTCATAGCAACAATAAACTTATTTTTTTTAATCTAAAATTGTCTACTTCTTAATAAAAAATTTATAATAAATTATAACTAATTATTTCTTAGAAGAAAATATAATAAATAATAGATTATAATTATTTACTTCTTAAAAATTCTAATAAGTATAATAAATTATAATTTTATTTTTAAAAGAAATTTAATAAATAATAAATTATAATGATATTTTTTAAAAAGAAAAATATGATGAATAATATTTTAAAATCTAAAATATTATTAAAGCAAAAGAATACTCAAATAAATCATAAAATATATCTATTCTTTGTATGTCATTTTATATATAAATAATTAATAGTAAATAATTGATTTTATCAAATATTTTTATATAAATAATTAATATTATTAGTTGAACAAATTAATTAATATAATCAATTATTAACTAACTACTAATATAATTAATTACTATAATCAGTTAACCTAGATTCTATTTTGTTCTGCGAATCGAGTGGAGAGGATGAGTTTTTACCTTGGCTTGGAAGAGAGAGAAAGCTCTAAATGGTTAACTATGAAGTTATTTTGTGCAAGAAAGGAAAAAAAAAAAAAAAGAGGAAATGTGAAAGTCACGTGAGCTGCGCAAAATGTTGAGTTGATAAGGGGCCCGCATTCTTTCACGTCATGTGCATTAGCTTTTGTCATGTAAGCATCTTCTATGAGAAATTTAATAGTAATTAATAATTAAAAGAAGGTCCAATTTCAATGTTAATAAGATTAAAATAGAATTTAACTTTTAGAGTGTTATGGGTGTTTTCTAAATTGTACAAAATGACCTGGACAAGACTTAATAAGAAACCAACTCCAGCCATAAGGAGGTCCAAATCGCTTGACAGATAAGGTCGCTTAGTGAAGTATCAACTCGTTAAGAGAGAACTTGAGGCACAGGCCAAGGACGAAGCGAGAACCCAGCTCGTTAGGAAGGGCACCAGCTCGCTGAGTGAAACACAACATCCAGACCATCCTTCAACAAACTCATTCTAGACGGATCTAGTAGCGAGACTAGTCTATAGTGAGCAAGTTGCCCAATGCAAACCCAGGTCGCTAAGGTAGCGAGCTGAGCACAAGTACGGAAGTCTAGTCATCAGCTGAGAGAACATATTCCCAATTGACAGCTTAGCCTCCAGAACCGACACATCAACCTCCAACAGTCTGATAATGATTTGCCTAACATTTAATATTAGATGCTAAACATTTATTGCCCGATATAGCAAAAATAATCATTTTGTTACTTATCAAATTACACTTATAACCCTCCTTTCTTCTATAAATAGGGGAAACCTCTATAAAATAGTAGAAGAAAAAATAGACTGCATGCAGACACTGTGCTAGAATAGTAACTTGGCATTATATTTCTGTTGAGTTTCACAGATAAAACTATTAAACAGATCTAATACAACTCACCGTGGACGTAGGGGATAATTGGCTTTAATCAAACCACGATAAAAGCTTCTAGTGTTTGTTGTTCTCCTTCTTCTTCTCCTTCTTTCTTTCTCATTAGCTCACACTCTCAACTTGTAATTTGGGATAACACTGGACTTACACCTACTGACCAGATTTTATCGTCAACATTTTAGTGCTAGAGGAAGGGCCCTCACTGCATCCTTTTCATCCTTGACATACTGCTATAACTACAATGGCAAGAGGAAAAGCCACCATAAGCACATAAGCCACCACTGGCCAGCTTGAGCTTCAGTCATAACCTCAACGGAATTCCGTTACCCCCATAATAGGTGCTATAGTTAGTATGACACCTCCCAATCCATACCAACTTGCCACCCTTGAAGTAAACAGGGCCCAAACTTGGTACTAGCACCAAGAAGCTTTTGAAAATACTATGAAGAAGCTGGTAGATATGGTTAGAGCTCTGGCCTAGGCACAAGCCCAGGGCACACAGAGACAAGTGGGAGTCACTATGCCAAAAGGAAGACCCCAACAGCCAGGCCCTTAGTATGAAGAACCTGTTAAAGTTAAACGTCAGTGGGCCAGCTTCATCCACTCGTCCAATTCGTGGTTGAGGTCAAAGGTTCATAGAATTCACGAAGATGAGAGAGATGATTAACAGTGTGAGAGCTTGCATCAGGAAGAGAGCTCTAATGAAACGGACCATGGGCATAGGTCAGACCGTCGCTTGCATGGTCACGAGCATAGTCGAAGACACATGACCTCAGACCGCCCTTTTCATGGTTAGCTAAATGATAGGAGCCAGTGAACCACTAGTCATCATTCTAAAACTCAGGACCCTATGATTGAGGAGCTACTTTAGAGGGTGAAGTAGTTAGCAAAAAGACCCACAACCCAAAATAGCCAAGACTCTTACGAGGAAAGGATGCTATTCACCAAAAAGATCAAAACAAAACCCCTTCCTCGTAGGTTCAAGGTCCCTAACATCCCACTATATAATGGGGACAGTGATTCATATAGCCATCTGGACGCATTTAATGTCCAGATAGACCTCTAGACTTCCAGCCCATTGGTGAAGTGCCAGGTCTTTCCAGCTATTCTCGGAGAGATACCGTGAACCTGGTTCAAGAGTTTCCTAGCTCGTAGCATTAGTAGCTGGGAGGAATGCCAAGCAAGATTCCTTAAACAGTATAGGGCACTAAAGAGACAACTCATATCATCTTGCCACTTAGCAATAACCTTCCAACAAAAAGATGAATCGCTTAACGACTATATCACCCGATTCTGATAAAAGGTTAGCAACGTGGAGAACCTATCGGATGAGAGTGTCCTCATAGCTATCTTAGCCAGACTTCACAAGGATGGGAAGCTATATGAGAATAGATATAAGTCCCTGGTGAAAAGTTTAGGTGAGTTCTACAAACGTGCTACCAAAGAGATTCGATGGGAAGAAACTTTTGGCCCAAAGATGCCTAACTAAAAAGAAGAGGCGAGTGGCTCTAACCAGAGCAAGAAGAAAGCTGGTAGCAGGAGCAGTAGGGAAAACCAAAAGGATTACTCTAGAGGTCAGGCTACGAAAAAGGCCAGAAATGGGTGGCCACAATGTCAAGGTTGCTATGATAGTTACACTATACTATCAAACACTCCCGATAGGATCTATGCGACTGAGAGGGACAACGAAGATTTTGGGAGACCTAGACCCATAAAAGCTCCCCTTGGATGAAAAGATCAAAGCAAGTTTTGTGCCCATCATATGAGGTTAGGCATAACACCATGAACTATTGGGCATTAAAAGACGCCATTAAGGACCTCATCAAGAGAGGTCGCTTGAGGGATTATGTGGTGAGACCCTCGAGACAGTGACCCCCTGATCCTTAGCAACTGGGGCAATGTCAGCAATAGCAAACGCCAGAGCATAAGGAAATGCTTTCAGTGAGGATCATTTTCACTATTCATGGTGGACCTCATATCACTGGCACCTCGAATAGGTCGTGTGACCACTATGTGCAAGTAGTAGCTCATGTCCTACTTGCGAGTCATGTGGAATGTGAAAGACTTGCCAAGAAAGCTAAAGCAACCTTGGAAAGCATCACGTTCATAGAAGAATATGCATGAAGAGTCTATGCCCCTCACAATGACACGATAGTCATCTGCGCCAAGATTGGTAACGCCGATGTGAGGAAAATAATGGTTGATAGTGGCAGCTCCATCAATGTAATGTACAAAGGATGCTTCGACCAATTGGGCATGAGCACAAGCCAGTTGAATCCTTCCCTTGAGCCCCTCTACGACTTCATAGGAGATAGAATAGTGTCAGTGGGTTGGATTAGACTACCACTCACTTTGGGAGATCTAGACTGCCAAGCAACTATTATGGTAGATTTTCTGATTATAAACTGCCTCTCAGCCTACAATGTGGTGCTGGGCTAACCCATTATGAATGACCTGGACGTGGTCACATCTACTAGGATGCTTACTATTAAATTCCTAACCCCTAATAGAGTTAAATGCATGCAGGGAAAGTAGCAAACCACCCAGCACTACTATAAGGATGCAGTCAAGCTTGGAACATAAGCAAAGAAGGTGCATGTGGTATCCGAAAGAGAGCCCCAAGCTATAAGCATCAAGGGGGTCAGTTATGACCTTGACCCTCATGAAGTAGATGTTGAACGAGTTACTGGTCCTGTTGAAGAGCTCGAAGAAGTAAAGGTCAATGAAGCAGATACAGAGAGATGCCTTAAGTTAGGGAAGAGCTTACCACCTGACACAAAATGTAATTAGCTGAATTTCTCAAGGCTAATCTGGATGTCTTTGCTTGGAACCATGAAGATATGGTAGGCATTGACCCCGGGGTTATGTCACATAGGCTTAACATCGACCCCTGGTATAAGCCAGTTTGTCAGAAGAGAAGGCTAATGATCACCGAACACTATGCCGCATTGAAAGAAGAGGTGGATAAGCTATTAACAAACAAGTTTATTCAAGAAGCCTACTACCCCACTTAGGTTGCTAACCCCGTCTTTGTGAAAAAGAAAATGGAAAGTGGAGGATGTGCATTGATTTCACTAACCTGAATAAGGCATGCCTAAAAGATAGCTTTCCTTTATCAAGGATCGATTAACTCGTAGACGCAACAGCAGGACGTGAACTCCTCAACTTTATGGATGCCTACTCGGGGTATATGCCTACTCGGGGTATGTTCAAATCCCAATGGCTGCATAGAATGAAGAGTACACCTCGTTTATCATCGATCGCTAACTATATTACTACAAGGTCATGCCCTTTGGGCTCAAAAATGTAGGAGCAACTTACTAGCGATTAGTGAACCTGATGTTCTAAAAGCAAATCAGTAAAATGATGGAGGTATACGTGGATGACATGCTGGTGAAATCTAAGTAGCTTGCCAACCATATCCGTGATCTGGAAGAAATGTTCCAAATTCTGAGTAGGTATCAGATGAAACTAAACCCACTTAAATGCACATTCGGAGTTGCCTCGGGGAAAGTTCATCAGCTTCATGGTAAACAGTAGGGGGATCGAAGCAAATCCAAAAAAGATTAAAGCTTTTCTCAACATGCCATCCCCCACCGGAGCTAAAGATGGGAAGAGCTTGAATGGCCAAGTCACAATGCTCAACAAGTTTATATCGAAGGCAACGGACAAATGCATTCCCTTTTTCGATATCCTGAAGAAGGCGAAGAAGTTTGAATGGATGCAAAAATGCGAGGTCGCCTTCCAAGAACTCAAACAGTATCTCGAATGAGCTCCACTATTGTTTAAATAGAAAGAAGGCGCAAAGTTGATCATATACTTGGGGGTGTCCCAACATGCCCTTAGCACAGTCTTAATACGGGAAGTGGGAGGAGCTTAGCTCTCTATCTATTATGTGAGCAAGAGATTGTTGGATGCCAAGACGAGATACTCACCCATGTAGAAGCTCATGTACTACCTAGTCATGGCATCGAGGAAGCTGTGACCCTACTTCCAAGCCCATAATATAAAGGTTCTCACCCAATTTTCGCTTAGGCAAGTCTTACAAAAGATGGACACTTCATGTCAGTTACTTAAATGGGCAATTGAGCTTGCCCAATTTGATATTGAATATAAACCCAGACTGATGATCAAAGGACAAGCTTTGGCCAACTTCATTATAGAATTCATGGGGCTTATGCAAGAGGAGGCAGAAACTTTAGAAGCCTAGTGGCGGGAACTATACATGGATGGGTCATCGAGCAATCAAAAGGCCAGAGCAGGAGTACTCCTTATTAGCCCAGAGGGACATAAAATCCTTTGCACTTTGAGGTTTGGTTTCCAAGCTACCAACAATGAGGCTGAGTCAAAGTGTTATTAGTCTGGTTACGATTAGCCAAGGAGGTACGAGCTGAAAGGCTAAGGATCTCCAGTGATTCACAGCTCGTTGTCTACCATGTAAGGGGTGAATACCAAACCTGAGGGTTGAAGATGGCCAATTATCTCCAAAAAGTCCAAGAGTCATTGAATTCTTTCAAACAGTATGAAGTCAACCAAATATTGCGAGCTCAAAATGCTCATGTTGATGCCTTAACTCGTCTGGCTACGATCAAAGATGTTAACGTCTTGGGGGCGCTCCCAGTTGAGGTCCTTCCATCCTTGAGCATTGAGTAGAATGATGTCATAATGACAATTGCTAAAGTGCCAGGTTCTTGGATGAATCCGATTTTGGATTATTTATAAGACAGCAAGCTATTGGAGAATAAGCTCAAGGTGTGACGACTACGAGCTCGGGTAGTCAGATACTGCATCCACGATGACATGTTATATAAAAGAGGGGTCTCAACTCTACTTTTGAGATGCATTGATGGTAGTGATTGCGATACAGTTCTGGAGGAAATCCATGTGGGACATTGTGAAAACCATGCCAGGGGCTATCTTTGGCTCAAAAGGCTCTCCGACAGGGGTTCTGCTGGCCTACCATGAAGTAGGACACTATCGACCTTGTTAGAAAGTGTGATAAATGTCAAAGGTTTGCGAAGATCCCACAAGCTTCACTAGCCTACCTATGGCAGATGTTCAGTCCATAGCCTATCATGATCTAGGGCATGGACCTAATTGGACCACTACCAATAGCCCATGGTAATTGCAAACATATAGTAGTGGCTATAGATTACTTCACTAAGTGGGCAAAGGCGAAAAAGCTCACTAAGATCTCATCTATAAAGATAAAAAGGTTCGTGTGGAGCAACATTATTTACAGGTTTGGAGTCCCTCAGCAAATTATAACTAATAACAGCACCTAGTTTAATAGCGAGCAGTTCATCGAGTTCTGTAATAATATGAAAATCACGAAAAGTTTCTCAACCGTAGATCATCTACGGGCCAATGCAAGTCGAAGCCGTCAACAAGATTATCAAATAGATCTTGAAGGTGAAGTTGGAGGCTAATAAGGGAGCATGGGTGGATGAACTACCAAAGCTGTTGTGGACTTATAAAACCACAATATGCATCGCCATAAGAGAAATCCCTTCTCAATAGTATACCAGTGCAAAGTAATGATTCCTACAGAACTTAAAGTAGCATCTCAGTGAAGGGTCACTTTCGATCCAGAAGATAATGGCTAGCTGCTTGTTGCAAATATGGATCTTGCAGAAGAAATGAGGGAGAAAGCCTACCTTAGAATCGAGACCCACCAATAGCACGTCGTGAGGTATTATAATTGAAAAGTGTTGTCACGTCCCAATCCTGGGCATGTGACCGATGTAGCAAGTCACCCGTAGGAGCCCTACTATAAGCCTGACAATGCACATGTCACACCAATGCATATAAATTACTTTAACAAATAAGTATAAAGATTATTATCTCTACCGAAAATTTGACAAAACTTCATCTGTATTTTGGACACCCAGGCACATGGCCTTCTTAATAATGACAAGGGCTATATGCCCATCACAATCTATACAACATATAAATAGGCACACAGTGGCCCAAACTAGACAATAATGTACTGGACATCCAGGACTCAATCACAAATTTAATGCAATATGTATTCCTATCCAACTGCTAAGTCACATCACCATTTTCATACCTCACATCACTATTTTCATACCTTTTAATCTCCGTACAGAGGGCTATCCGATTATTGAGCATTACTTGAATCAATGTGGATGCTCAAAGGCTCTAAAAACATAGAAATAGGAAGAGTGAGTTTCATTAAAACTCAATAAGCAAACAATCCCCTCAAAACCATTTACCACTTATAAAACAAATCTGATACCATTTATAGCCATAAAAACCTGCTTACTAATTTAATTACTTTTATCTTAAATTAAATTTAGAAAGTCAATAATTCGTAAGAAAATCAAGTATTAGCAAATGGTCCGCTGGATTCCCACGAGTAAATTTTTGAAGGTAACAATTCTGCAATCCCATCATGGGTCATCTAGCATGTCTGTCGGTGCCCATGAACATATCCTATCATAAGCCATCTGACACGTCTACCAGACGCTCATGACATATCCTTATAATCTCTTCTCAACTCCTGTCCAGGTAAACATATACTCACAAGTGCACTTGCTAGTTACCAACAATTTACCAATGAATCCAGTACTTTAAATCATTTAGCTAAAATCATCATATAACAATTTCCTCAAAGTCATCAAGTAATATATATTCCTCAGCATAATAACATTTCCAAAACTGAATATTCAAGTATTCATTTTTTGGTAAGCCATACCATCAAAATAACTAACTAAAACATTTTCGTTCTCAAACATCACATAATATACATTTTTGTCGAATCCAATAATTCAAAATAATATAGAAATAAATACTCATCAATTCTCATAATAAGCAAAATAGAACTACATATTTATGCAACATATGAATAAATTTGACAAATCATGAAATCATATCATAAAATTCCATTTTCTCAAAAATCATGAAGGTCCACA
>JANHAO010004860.1:0-23498 GCA_026873985.1 Saraca asoca | reverse complement strand
GAACCCTTCTGGGTTGGGGAAGAGCTGAGGCTCTTGTAATCTTCTCTTCTGTCATCTTCTTCTTCTAGTCTTAACCAGAATTCTATAGCATTTCCCCATTCTCTTTTTTTAGTCTACTTCTATCTCTACTGTTACCTTTCTGTTTAGTAAAAATTAAATCTAAGAATTCCTAAGTTTCTATCAGAAACGCTCAAAACAGACTCACTTATGCCAGCGCAGTTGCGTGCTCGCTGAGGTGTGGAGGCACTCTTGAACACTCAACGCTAGTGTGACTCCACTATCGCTGAAGTGTAAAGAATTAACAAATCAATTATGCACCCAAGGCAATAGAATCATTGAATTTCACAACTCTCATACGAACTCAATTAAGTCGTAGCTCTCATGTGCACTCATCTATCTGGCCCAAGGGTCGGCCCGAGCACAATGATGCTCTAATTCGTAACTCATGTTATTTTCTGACTATACGCGGGATGCATAGATGGACCAAACCAAAGTATTTGCAAAAAAAAAAAACAAAAACAGACAGAAATTACGAAAAAGTAATTTTATTCATTGAAAGGCCTCAATGAGATAGTATTACATCATAAAACACTGAGTACAGACTAAACCAAATATGAAGGAAAAAATCTATGACTAAGAAGAAGGTCTGGCCCTGGGGAGCCACACCTCAATTTATTAGGAACCACACGCCGTAGCTATCTTCTTCCAATGCACAATTAACGGCAGTGCTGCATCCTTTCGCACTCGACCACCTGCTCCTCCTGAAAGAATCTAATCAAGAAGCCTTGGGAGCTTGGCCGATCGAGCAAATGCCTCTGAGTTACCCATGCAGTAGACCATACACGGGAGATGAGTCCTTTGAGTTACCCATGCAGTAGACCATACACGCCTATGAGGATGGCTAGAATGCCGAGAATGATGGAGGTTCATCGGGAGGCTCCATGATTTGCTTAAATGCAAAATTCAAAGGGGATTGTCTCCCCCTTATATAGAACCGGGACCATATCTACCGAAAGATCTAGAACCGTTCCCTTAACCGTCACCATTTATGGCCTCGGAAAAGGCTAAGTTGACCCAGCAATAGCCGCTGGACGTGTGCCATCAGAAGCACGGCTTGGAACAGATGAATCGACAGTCTTGGGAAAGGACTTTGACTGATCTGAAATCGAAGAGCTTTCAACTCCCAGCCCACTAAAAGTGAACTGCAAGTTAGGGGCTAATGTTGTATGAGAAATTCGATTCTGGATGGACCCTTGAGGAGCTCAAGAACAGTGAAGGAATCGGGCTGCAGAAGTGATCAGGTCGCTATGCGAAGTAATCCTTGCAGCGCGAGCTCGCGAGCTACTAAGCAAGTTCGACCTCAGCTCCATTATTCACAAACGGGTGAGCGACCTAGCTGATGAAGTCTAACCTGCGATCTAAAGGCCCCACAAAAGACTAAGTCATGTCTTACTGTAACAGACAAATGAGGTCCTCACCTGCAGAAGACGACTGTAGTAGCTGAAAGTAGAAGATTTAGTCTGCATATTCTATCTTGTACAATAAATACTGATGTAATAGATTTACTGCATATATAATTATCATTGTAGTCTCCTCTCTTCTATAAATATGAAGAATGAGCCCCTCCTTAAAAAACAACTCATTCTTATATATCGAAACTCTACCAAAATAGAGATCTCACGTTGTAGAAAAACTGTATCAATAACACACGATCGTGGATGTACGATCCGGTGATACCTGGATTTAGTCGAACCACATTAAATCTTGTGCCTCTTTTCCTGCTCTTCTTTTCTTCTCCTTTGATTATTCTTCAGTCTTGTTTGTATTTGAACTAGTTATAGGTTAGAGATCCCGGAGAATCCCCCTGTTGACCGAAGTTTGTATCATTACCAAAATCCGACGTCAATAGCCTTGAAATATAAAATTCTTTTTTTAGAGAATATTTATTTATACATGACTGATTGACCAACTTCACACTTCCTATAACCTCATGTTGCATTCTTTCCTCTTCCTAAGCACAAATAAAAATTAGGGTATTAAGGTCCCAATCTTCTTTCTGAGTATTATAGGAAGTTTTCATGGTATCCAATTTAAGAGGCAACGAATTAAAAGTACGGTTAATTAAAAAGTTATCAGCAACAAGGCACTTAAGTTCACTAAGCCTAGTAAAGACATTAACCATCCTCATGATATATTTCCTAACACCACTAATGCTATTATATCTCATGCTGATAAATTTTTCCATGAATTATCCATCTTCATCTTTGCTAGAAACTACATATATCTTTCCTCAATGGACTCAA
This sequence comes from Saraca asoca, assembly GCA_026873985.1. Taxonomy (NCBI): domain Eukaryota; kingdom Viridiplantae; phylum Streptophyta; class Magnoliopsida; order Fabales; family Fabaceae; genus Saraca; species Saraca asoca. The sequence goes on along the minus strand of JANHAO010004860.1, from coordinate 21,195 downwards.
AAAAGGTTTTAACATTGTTAGAAATAGGAATTAAACACATCAAAGTCTCAGCAATTTATCTCTTTATCATTGTGAGAGTCAACCGAGTTGATTTTTTTCATTTTTCAAAATAGACCTTGTGCTCAATAGCACTATGATTAATCAAGTCAATAGACTTTTCAACTCTCAAAGTCATGTTCATGTCCATCATAGTCCAAGCAAGTTCCACATATTCCTTCCATCTGTTGTAATTATTCCCTGTCAAAGTTTTGATAAAGGTATATTGATTGTTTAAAGAAAAAGTACATAGAGTTGATAAAGATAACAGATAATTTTAATAAACATAATGAGCCAAAATTTGTAATAACAATTACAACATTAAGGGCCAAGATGCAAGATTATAATCTCACACATGGTTAAAAATATAATTTACATCAAGATAATTAAAAAAAAAAGATTAATTTGATATATAAAATTGAAAAATCCAACGCCTTAAGAAAGAAGGATTTTCAAAAACTCAATCACATAAACCTTAAGTTATTTAAATTAATTCATCTAATAACTGTTTGTGGATAGATGATTATATGAGTTAAATTGAATAACAAGAATATCCCTAATATTTTATCAAAAGAAAGTTTAATTAATTTAATAAATGAGTCACTGTAGTAAAAAAATTTGCCTTAAATAATTGCTCACACTAAATTTTAAATTCATATACACTTTTTTTAATTCATTTTTTTTATATAATAGGCAGAATAATTAAAAAAGGACATTAATATATATTTTAATTTAAATTCCCTTTTTTTAAATTTAATATAAAAAAAGAAGCAATGTGTGCATAATGTTGTCTCTTTTTCTTTATATTATCATTTTTTGTTTTTTTTTTAATTTTCTTTATTATTGGCCTGGGATGCGTGGCGTATTTTGAAAGGTGTACCAGCACATTTCTTCTTCTTTCAGAATAGCACGCCAAGTCGCCATTGAAGCTTCAAGCAAAGTTTCACAAGTGCTTTTGCAAGAGACTCCAACAGCCAATCACATTCCGACGACGATCAGTGGCATAAAAGCACAAAAACACGATCCCAATTGACGTTTCATTGCATTTAAAAGCAAGAAAAACAATTTTAAAAGCAATCCACTAATTCATCTTAATTTTACTCTTTTATTTCAAATTAATAATAGGTAAATTAAATTCACTTTATCCTATAAAAAACACATTCTAAAACTATGTTACTGTGCTAAACTAAGAGTCTCTTATCCTGAACCCTAAGATACACCTAAAAATTCAACTTTAAAATTTTCTCAAAATATACAACTAATTCATACAAAATTATATACATTAAAATAGTAAAAATATAATCTACTAAAACCCTTAACTAATTTTTTTTAAAAAATATTCATTCCATTATGTTCAATTTCATACAAATAATATATAAATAAATGAAATCGAACCTAAAAATATTTATGGTAGAAAATAATCAAATATTTACATAGATTGATAGAAAATAAGGCCTCAATTTGATTAGATGTCAAATGTAAAATATTTTCTAAGAAATTTAAAGGATCATCTATACTAAATTAAAATCATAATTATAATTTAATGTATAATTTATATATCTTTTTCAGTTATATTTATTGATCTTTACAAAAATATGTGGGAGCAAAATTTTCCCTACCTCTCCAATGGAATCTTTATGTTCATTTTAATAGGACAGTATAAACAATAATTTGGAGTGTATAGAGTATATGTCTTTAAGAAATAAAACCCTATAGTATCTTACATTCTCTCCATCAAAAAAAAAAAAAAAAAAAACAGATACAAACCTATATCAAAAACTAAAATTACATCCAATCACATTGAACCTTAAAATCCAACAGATATAACTCTAATCTAAATTGATCACTATAAGACTTATGACTCAAAAAATTGGATTACACATCCAACCTCTATATTAAATAAAAACATCAATCAATTAAATTTTAAAATAAAAAAAATTATAAAAATTTTTCTAATATTTATTTTGATCCCTATATTTAAAAATCTCGATTTTAATCTTTATAATATTAAAATTATTTAATTTTGGCTTTCTACTTGTGTTCTGCTTTTTTTTAAACGGAATTGCCAACGTGGCATCCCACTTTGCAGTCAAATTGTTTAATTTTTTCTTTTTTCTTTTCGATCTTGGTAGATCTCCATCGTCTTCCTCTCACCCCTTCGACCTTCTCTCTTCAGTGTTATTGTCGTTCACCCATTGCCTAGCCGCCCACTGACTCCCTCCTAGTGCCGTCGCCTCTATTACTTGAACCCCAGACTTCCTTTGTCCATCCCATTCCTGCCAACCACGTCGTCGCACCCTCCTCTGCCCGCATACTGCCACTCTCAGCTACCAAGGATCTTACTGCCTTTTGATGTTGTCGCTGTTGTGGTTGGAGTTTTGTTTTTACCTTGAATTCTTTCTCTGTGTCTTGAGTTTTATTTTATGTTTTTGTTTGATGAAGTGGAAGGCAATTTGCCCTCTAATTTGGAAGCCAAGAAGCCAAAAATACACCACCTAGGCAATCCTTGTTAGTTTCTAACAAATTGGAAATGATAGAATCAGAATTAAATAATTTTAATATTATAAGAATCAAAATTAAGATTTTTAAATTAAAGAAGATAAAATTGTCCAAATTTAATTTTCAGGATCAAAATTATAATTAAACTTAAATAAAATGACTGTTTGAAGTGAGAATTACTTCTGAGCAAGAGAATTAATTAACTCTAAACTTAGAATTGCTTTTTTAGAAGCAATTTTCAAACGTCTTATCCAAAGGAGTGTAATATAACATGTAAAGCATAACTAGAATATAAACATGATGCATGCTTTGATCCTGACTGCATCCAAACATCACAAAGCTTTCGAAACTCAATTCAGTTCTGTAACTATGGATGGCCACCAAAGTTGTCAGCCATTGCCATTGTCCTCTGCGATAAGTAAGTAAGACTGTTTGGTAAGTGTCAGATCATCAATTGCCCATTAGGATTCCATCATATCAAACACTCTTCCACAACTACAAATTCTAGAAACAAGACCACATGTCACTGTTTTTTTAGTTATGATTTTATGAATTATCTTAATCATATTTATCTATCTCACTTACAAACATATTTGACGTAATTAAACGTATACTGATTGATTTTTTTTAGATTTTATCAATTCTTTTTATACATTTAAATTATATTAATTATATAATAAAAAATAAAATATATAAAAATAAGTGTAGTTAACGCCTTTTCTTCTACTTTTTAAAATTCTATCAACCCATATATGAATGTTACAAGCTTTGCCAGGAAGAAGAAAGAGACATTGACCAATGGAAATGATGCACCAAAGAATGAAACCATTCTCAACGTTATTCACGATAAATTAATAATATAATTTAATCATTTTAATTCTGCTATAAATATAATTATGAAGAGAATCTGACTGCAAAATAGTAAAATTTACAATTTTCTACCAGCAGTGCACCTGGGTTTTACATCAAGGACCCCATCAGAGTTGGCCCCACAGTTTAATTTCTGCTTCTAAATTGCAACGTCAGAATAAGTGCAAGTAGGGGTGGCAGTTGGGTAGAGTAACTCAGGCTGCTCGCTCAATTCAATAATTTTTCAATTTAAATTGATTTGTAATTTATTTATAATGAATTTAAATAAAAAATTTAACTCATTTTTTAAAACAAGTCCAATTAAACGTTTTTTACTCAATTTATTTAATTTTTAAATAACTTGATTAGAATTTTTTATTTTTTATTTATCAGATATAGTACATAATTAAAATTTTAATTTAGCTTTATTTTTTTTAAATATAAAATTTAATTATATTAATAATCATAGTAAAAATTATAACATTTTTTAAATATATTATTATTATTGTTTAATTAATTTTTTTATTAAGTTTAAGACAAATTCAACCCAAGCTCATATTAAGTTTTGAAGTTGTTAAATTTTATAATATTTACTAATTATTGTTGAATTAATTTGTCAAGCCAAGCTCAGGCTAAACTATTAATACTAATTCAAGTTCTAACTTAAACATATTTCTATATTAATTAAACTATATTTGACAACATTAGAACTCAATTCAGCTCAACTCAATATAATTAAACAATAAAATGTATCTCCAAATTTTAGCAAAAAAAAACCAATTGTTTGAGTCAAGTTTTGAGATTTGACGCCTTATCTCAATTACATCTGATGCACTAATCACAATATTTGAGCGCCTTCCCTAAGGAGATTTAAACCTATACAAATTATACTATTAAATCAATTGGGCTACGGGCCCAGAAGACAACCCAACAAAAAATTCGCCAATTTGTGGGTTAGCACAAGCATAATTTGAGGCTGAAGACAAGCCTCAATTTCTTTGGATTAGTGAAGTTCAACACATGGCCTTCTTACCTAATGGGTTAGGGATGGCCCGAGCCCAACCCTAAAGAAATAGAGTTCGGACCAGAAAATTAGGCTTAAAAGCTAGACTTGAACAAAATTTTAGTCTACTTTATAAAGGAGTCAGTTTTGGACTTGCATATTTAAACCTAGATCAATCCAGAGATCTGGCCATACTTTATATTTACATATTAAATATATTGCATATTAATTTACATATAATTTTTACACATAATACACATCTTAATTATTAAGGACTAATATATATATATAATGGTTTTTTCTCATACTTTTTCTTTTATATATATTGAATATATTATATACGTAAATATAAATATATTTTATATGTTTATAAATTTTCCTTATATTATATATATTAAAATTGAGTCCAAACAGAGTCAGGTTTGGATATATCCTTTTCAAACAGGACCGGGCTAAGACAATGAAATTAAAACAAAATTGAGCCAGGGTCAAGCTTGGGCTCTATATATCATATTAAATTTTATATAGGATCCAGCCCTAATTCGGCCCAATCCTAATTTTGCTCAGCCCTGCAAAGGGTTGAGAAAGGGGGTGACCAAACAGAAAAGCATGAAATATTGCATCCATGTCAAAATGAACAATTCCAGCAACCAATGAAAAAGAAAGCATTTCTTTTCCTAATTAAATTTCAGCTAAATTAGTATGGGTTTCGTCATGTCATATAAGACACTCACCAATTGCACCATAGCATCAGATTTTGGATCTTTGCAAACAGATTTGTAGCAACATCCATTACCTTAATCCTGCATTTGTGTCAATACTATGATGAATTCAAATAATTAGCAGCTTATGTGATAAGAAAGCATGTCAAGTTAGAAAACAGCCCAACTCTATTTACATTCATAATGACGAGAGAATAACTACATAGAACCTTACAAGGTTGAAGATGATTTTTCACTCAATGTTCACTGATGGTTGATTTTGAAGTCCTTGGATCAAGCAGTGAGCAAATTACGAAAAACATACTTGAAGGATTTCTTTGAATCGGAGTACCTTGCTCCTATTTCCGTCTCTAGAGGTGAAAGGGACACTGAACAGCAGCCAGAGAAGCTCACTAGAGCTATATATATAACACGTCCTTATTTCTACCTAATAAGAATAAGTCAATTACAATTTTCAAAATTTTCAGCAGATCCTATTAAACTGATATATAGTCAAGAAGTGTAATGAGATGTGTTATAACTGGAATATATAAGTATTTTTTTTTTAATATGTCTACTCAAGAAGTTTTATTTCTTATAAAATATAAGAAGTTATTTGTGTATCCTTCCTTAGATTAAAAAAAAAAAAAATCTTCAATATAAAATTTTTTAATTCTTATTATTAATAAAATGATTTTTAATTTTTATTATCAACCAAATAACTTTAAATATTTCTTGAGAAATTTATAAGATAATTTACTCCTGAAAAATTTAAGTTTCTATAACTTATTTCTTAAGTAAACCAAACAACCCCTTATCGTGTATATACTAGTATAAGTTAAACTCACTTGCTCAAATAATTACTAAATTTGCAAGCCAACCATATTTACTATCAAATCTTCATCTAATATTGAAAGTATTATCATAATTAAGTAATAAGACGGTGTCGAAGCCAACCTATGAACAGAGACAAACCATACACTCGTAACTTCAGAGGTTCACTTAGAATGATGTGGCTTGACTCTCAGAGATAACTTTTCCGGTTTCTGTTTTCGTCCAAAATTTACAGGTAAACAATACACAGTCCCTTATCTTCCATTCTTATAGGAGAAATCAGTTGCCGCATGACATCATAAATAATCCTAATACCTATAACACAGGCAGGAGAGTTAAGAGAATACCCCATCCAGTGAATGTCTTACACATTCGAATGTATGACTCTTAACATCGTTATCACTCCAAAATTTTCTTTGAAAGTACAGAAGTCTTGCATCCAACTTATACTGGCTACATTGATGGAAAAAGCATTATATTAACATAAAGAAAAATTCACAACATTTTTTTTTTTAATAAAAGTTATAATCTAACAACAAAGATGACCCTGACATTTACAAAAGGTAAATGCAACGATGGTGCAAAGCAGTACCCTTCAGAATCTTAGAGTAGACCAAAGCCTGGCTGCTGTGAGGAAAGCCTGATGATCATTCAATTGCTACAGGCTGTTCCGCAATGAGTACAAACCTATACTTGGTTCTGCCAGCATTCCTGGATATTGAATCACCCCATTCTGGGTGCCTGTGATCATCCATGTGCAATCATTTTCATATTACTCAACTCGATTTTGCATAGCAGATAGCCAATTGTTTCTGGAAACTCTAACCAGCAACTTGCAAAGGCAATATATCATCAAGCATCATGATTAAGAATTGCGCCTCTAACAAGATTAGCCAAGCAAGTCTTTGAACAAGTTGGGATTCTGACTTAAAGGAGTCACACCCATTTGCCTCACAAGTGCATCCTTCTCCATAGCATCTTTAAGGTTTGGACCTTTCACAGATTGCAATGAAGAGGTTACCATTATTTCTCCAGGAGTAGCACTCACAGTTGCATTTGATAACTCGGACAAAAGATTTAAATCATTCCCGCTCACGGGGAAAGAATAGCCACCACTGTCACTCTGTCCACTTGTAGTTGCCTCCCCATAGAGGGCCATAATATCAAGTGCTTTTGTACTGGCACCTGCATTGTGATTCGGTGTTGAACTAAGGCTTGGGTCAAGAAGTCCTTCCAACTGCTTAAACGGGTCCACTGTGGGAGGAGCAGCAGTGATGGTTGGTTCCCCCAAGTCAAGCAAATCTGGAGGAGGTTCATGATTTGTTTTCTCCACGGCTACTTCATTGGATACAACTGCTGCCTTTGTTTGCTGAGATTTGTCTGCTGCACTGGCATCTCCCTTCGGAACCTTATGGCTAGCTGATGGTCTTTTCTCTGGTTTAGTAGAACCTCCAAATAACGAAGCAGCAAGCTTCTGCTTTTCTGGAGATATTTCAACCTGTGGCTTTCTTGAATCATAACTATCATGCACTTTGGAATTTACAGCACTTGCAGTGTCAACCTGAGTCACCCTGTTTACAGGATTTTGGGAAGTAGAACTTGAGGCCGAAGGTGTTGGGGATGAATGAGTTGGCCTACCCCACTTCCTCTGAACACCATCAAGTCGTAGCTTAAGTTCTGAAGAGCCTGCCTCTGATGATGATGCTACTGATGAGACCTGATGAGTTTCTCTTGAATACAATGATTCCGACACTGGAACAAGGTCTCTTGAGGAAGCATGTGAAACTGGAGTAACTTTTGATGGCATTGGAGGCTTCGGAAGTTCATATGCTTCAAATCTCAGACCATGGATTGAAGATTCATGCTGATCTTGGCTCATGAGGTTACTCATATGCCCCAATCCAGTGCGCTCCTCCTCAGGAATGTAGGGCTGAGCACCCCTTTCAAGAGACTGTTGGACGTAACCATCCAGGAAAGAAAGGTGCTTATCAACCTGCAAATAAGGTTCATCATGTCATATTCTTTCCATCAAATAATAAGCTTGTAAATACCAGTTGTTCCCAAGCATATTACAATTATGCGAAAGCAGATTAGTAAGCTTGGAATCCACATGTAAACTGCTATGCAGGAAAAGATATCAACAAGTAGGAGAAAGGGCAAAAAAGATTCATCAATGGAATAATCAACAAATTATAAATTAGAACTACTACCAGAACTTATAAATTAGAACTGACTTGCTAAGAAAATTAAACACAACAGAAGCTAATATAAAGCCCTTATCTTAAAGTGATCTGAAAATATTCTAAATTAACAATAACCTTAATGTCTTCACAACTTGCATCTTGTGGCATTATACTTTTAACTACTTGTGCATCCAAACCAATAAGAGCTTGCAACTCATAAGCACGCTGTTGCAAATCTGTAGAGTGGGAAGCTAATAATTCTTCAATCAAAGATTGACACTGCAGGTAAACAAGAAAAAGTTACTCGTCTTAGCAACACTGTACAAGTCAAATTCAAGCATCAAGTAGTTAAAGAAAACATGATTTTCTTGTTTGTTAACAGCCTATACATGTGGAGAATGACATGGAAAGTAATTTATTAATTACTAGAGTCAAAGACAATTATGTTTCATAGCAAAATAGTTAGTAGTGTGTCAGATTGGCTAAAATGTTTCACACAAACCCACACTTGGAACTCAAACACATACATAAATCAACTACTCAAGAAAGAATAAGTTCCCAAGCTTTGAGGCAATATGAATTGAAACAGGTATGTGTAAATAACATTGATGAAGTTGGCAACACCTACTGAGGACACCTAAAAGGACAGTGACACAGGTTTCAATGCCAAAGCATCATGTTGAAACTTTTCAGCTCCGATTTATTGAGTTTATGTCATGGATGATTGAATAATTTCAAATTAAAAGGACTGCAGATTAATAATGTATCTGTCATCAGGACATGCAGAACCTATCACAGAAAGTGTCCAGCAAGAGACCAATACAAGAAACTGCTATATAATGACACTGAAAGAAACTTTCTTCTCTTCTCCTTTTATTTTGTGGAGATTGGATTATGGTGGGATTCTTTTGTATAAAGACACATACATTACAGTCCTCAGATGCAAGCATCCACTCGAAGCACAGAAAGCCCGGGAGATATGCAGAATTTAAAACCCCAGTCCTTCAGAATCATACCTCAGGCAATATATCCACTTTCCTCCCTGCTGCTACTTCAAATGCATAAATTTTCATCCCTGCTGAAATTGCATATGCCTTCGCAACAATCAACAAGTTAGTTCCAATTCAAAATTCCTCACGCACAAGGATTCATAATACTGATGTAATCAGAGCAAGACAGAAGAAGGGGGCACAGAATTTACTATATAAATCTTAAATTGTTGAATGCTATATCAAAATTTACACATACAAAGTTTATTAGAAACAAGTAATCCTAAGAATCAATTATATGGATGCAATACTAAAGGACTAGATATATTAGGTTCCAATGTAATAACATCTAACAACCATGCCAAACAGATCACACCTTTCAGAATCAAACATAAATATATTAATATTCAATTGAATTACACTACAATCATCAATTTAACAGCAGAAGCATTATAATGCTTGAACACACTTGCATAGAGGATGAACCACTAGAACTCAACACTTATGTAGATATTTTAACAGTAAAGTTTGAAATTCAATAGGTACCTTAACTGTTTCATCCTTAGAATATACCTCTGCCACATCATATAACTTCTCACCAGAACTCAACAAATATATAGATATTTTAACAGTTAAGTTCAAAATTCAATAGATACCTTAACAGTTTCATCATTAGAATATGCCTCCGCCACATCACATAACTTCCCAGTGATATAAGAAGCAGAATACTTTCCATCAGCCGTGCCATATTCCCCCAGAACCCAACAAATGACCTGTAATCAGTATATAAAATTATGCTGACACATGGATAAAATTTCTCTTCAATATAAAACAAGTGGAAGAATACAAAACTAAGCAGGATAGAAAGTACTTGAAGAAAAACAGATGGAAGCTTTGGATCCCCAATAATGTGCAAATATGACTCAACCTGCACGTCAGAAAACCTCTTACATTCAATAAACTATGCATGCATAAGCACATTTTGTGGTAGATATATTAATAAACCAGTCCAGTTATGAAATAACATACAGCATATGATCTCAACTGACTATCTGCATCATCATCATCCTCTCCAAATCCTTCAGCAATCAATCGCATCAAATTATGTGCCACCTTAATATTCACAAGATCCCCAGCGTGCTCAAAAACTTTATTCATGGTCTGTTTAATCAATGCATCAGACATCATTAGTCATTATGAAGGTGTGAAAAAGGAAAATTGCAAAATGGAGAACATAATCCAACAATTCATATTACCTGTATAAACCAATGATTACTTGGTGCAAATTGCTCAGCAAGTTCCACACACCGGGATGCTATATAGGTTTTATAATGATCATCACTAATGCTAATCATGTAATCAATCATCCGATCAACAATCACTTCCACATTGGAGGACTTAGTCATTTTGTATAGCAGTTCAAATGTTTTTCGCTTCAGAGTATCATCAGGATCCTACATCACATCAAATCACATAGAATTTCAACCAGAATTGCACAGCCAAGCAAAACTACAAGCAATTAGGCATATAGATATACCTTGCCAAACAACAGTGAGCTTATGACTTTCATTAATGTACATCATCAGGGGTGTTTTTGTAAATAGAAACAATGCAAAATGTCAATGCAATGTTTGACATTATGCATCCTCATGATAAAAGGATAAAGATAATATAAGATAAACTCAAGCCACATCCAACATTATATGGTTGGCAGATTTGGTATAAAAAGATAAAGCAAGAAAAAAAAAAACAATTAATCTATGGTCTATTAATGATGACAACATCGTAGCAAATGCTCATACAAGCTCCTTGTAAGTAGTAACTACAGTGCATTAACAGGAATATACTCACCTCTAAGCAGTCAATCACAGCCAGTTGGTGTTGTTCTGCAATCTGTGGACTTAACTTTATTAGCCCACCAAGGGCATCAATGCCCATGTACTTGAGATTATGGCTGTCACTCTGACCACATAACAATAACATATTTGTAAAAAATGACATCCAAATACAGTTAGAGACTTCAAACATGATTCACTAAAACAAACCTTCAAAAATCTCGCAATAACATCCGCAGCAGCTTCTAATAACTTGGGATTGGGATATATGGAAGAGACACAGCATATGCACTCATAAAGAACAGCATTCCCTATATTACTCGAGGAATCACACTTCCTGATGATATCACCAATAACGGTATACATGTTGTCGCTAGCTTGCTTGTCACCGCTTCCCAACAATGCCAGGATTTTCAGCAACTTAATCTGCATACTCAAAATGTATTTGCTGGCTAAACTTAAGTGATCTAAGCTAAACAATAAAAGAAATTTAAGAAAATGAAAGCAAAACTTAACAAAACATGGCCGGATAGGTTATTAATTACCACTAAAAACATGCCAAGAGGCAAAGGGCCACAGTTTCAGCATGTAGATGTCATTTGCATTTGAAAATAATATATTCTAAATAATTAGTAGAAAGACCGAAAGCAAATACTTATGAAACAGATATACACATACATTACCTGGATGAAGGGGGCCGGCATCTGATGATAATCGTAGTTCTTTGGCAACCTCCTCTCAGCTACTTGTTTAAGAATGCTCACAAAGCTGATAACTAGATCCTTATAAGAATTAACATCTCTGGTTATAAGATCAAAAAGAGGGCATAACGTGGCACCCATTACCCCAGGATCATTATCACACAACCTCTTTCGGAAATTGGAGACCAAATGGGACACTGAAGAAGGCGATTTCTGGTAAAACCGATGGAGGGCCATTAAGGCCTTCTTCCTCACAACCTCTTTAGAATGACCCAGAAGCTCAATCACCTGGGGCAGCACAGCAGGGATAGTCTCTTCATTAATCAACTTACAAACGGCATTCAGAGCAGCGCAAACGACCAAATAGTTATCAGACTTAAGGTCCTTCTGAATGGTATTAACAATGAGGATGATCAAGTCGTGGTCTTCGTTCAAAAACAGAGTAACAGCCAAATATCCAGTTCGTTTAAGGATGAGATTATCGTCGTGTGTCATCTTAACAGCGTGGATATAACCAAACGAAGCATCATGGTCAAGCATTTCCACGTAAACGAGACGGATTATGTACTCCTTCATTTTGCGCTTGGGAATGTCAGGCTCAATTATTCGACGCTTGAGGGTTTCGATCTCGCGAAGAACGATTCTGTCTTCTTCGGCCTTGGATCGAGCTTCACCGATGGACTTGACAAGATCGAGAAACTCCTTGGATTGGCCGAACCCGCCTGCGGAACCCATGGCGAACTCCCTGCCGATTACCTTCAATTGCTCCAGTTTCGATGATTCCGACTGTTCGAGTTTGAGAATTGGAAACCGAAATCTGAAGCATGAGATGCTATGAGAGAGTAGTTTGCAGTGCGATTGAAGTGGTGAGAGAGAAGAATAAGAGACAGAAAGGGAACCAACAAGTGTGAGAATAGAAGAGGAGAAAGAACACGGCGTGCAGTGAATGTGGTGGGGCTACCGGATATCGCAGAAGCAGAGATGAACCAAACGCAGTGCACACAGGGACAAGATGATGAAAGTGAAACACAGATAACAAATAATTGGGGATTTTTATATTTTTTACGGAATATATTTTTATGGGCGGTGACGGTATCGGCAACGATGAATTTTAAAATTAAAATAGAAACTATGCTGGTTAAGTTGTAGATAAACCAAAAATAATAAAAATATTTAATTATGAAAATATAGTAATTGACCATTTTGTTTTTGAGACCCAATATGGTTAATTCGGTAAATTTAATGACACTGTTTAACTTACAATAAGCTGTACTTAAGTGAAAATGTATGCGATTCGAGAGCACGTTTTTTTCGTTTGAAACGAAATATCAGAAGTGGGCCCCGCCTATAATTTTGTTATTGACAGAGCCTCCGAAAATCACATTATGCTTTGAGTAACGCTCCTGTGCATGTCTTCTTGCACATTGCATGGATTACTTTTTTAAGGAAAAACAACATTATGTTAGAACACTCCTATAATTTTAATTAATTAATTTTTATTTATTTTACAATTACAATAGAATACTTGTATTTATTTTAATTACAAATAGAAAAGAAATAATATTCTATTTCATCATATTTATAAATAAATATCCTAATATAAGTATTGCAGTTTCATAAAGGTTGAGACATGACAATTATTTATGAAATAATGTCTAAGTCGTAGTATATTTTTTTTTATCTTGAAGTTTAGACTCTTAGACTCCATTCCTTTCGGCATAAAATGAAATTTTATTAAAAATATTATTCTTAAAATATATATTTATTGGAAATGAATTAATTTTTTATTATTTATATAACGTAAGAGAAAATATTTTCTCTTATTTGAAGTATAAAAATAAATTATTTTTTTTATTGAAAAATATCGTTATACATGTAAATATCATAATTAATATTATGGCATGCAATAATCATTTTGATATTATAATATTTTCAAGATATAAGTTAACAAATTTTTATCAAGAAAAAATTAAAGTTGAGTGTATTTTGAACTTAAAAACAACATCCAAAAAGTATATTAGAACCTTTATTTTTCATTTTCATTATTTCTTTATAAAATTTCATATTCAATTAATTTTAATCAAAACTATTAACTAAATTTGCCAATTTCATTAGTTACTCAAATACTTTCTAAATATAACTATTAAATTATCAACATTTATAAGAATAGATAAAAAGAGAGAAAATAAGAGATATAAAAGAGAGAGTGGGGGAGGGGGGTTAGAACATAGAAGGAATGAAAAATAAAGATGGAATAAGGTGTAGAGAGAGAAAAAGAGAGAGGGAGAGAGGAGAAAAGGAAAATAGTAAGAAATTAGAGGAGGAAAAAGGAAGATAAAAATAAAGTAGTGAGAAGAAGATATGAGAAAGAAAGGAATCGAGAGAGAATGTAGGGAAGTACAAAGTTACGATACACCGACATTTTGTATAGCAGTCGTGTTTGTGTGTCGGTGTCGTTTTCAACATCGACACTTATCGATATCGACACAAAATGTGTCAGGACCGTGTCCGTGATTTTAAAAAGTTCGGACACCCGTTTTCTTATTTCGACACACGTGTCAAGCTCGATTTCGGGGTCGTGTCCATAATTTCAAAAAGTTCAAACACGTATTCTTTATTTCAACACGCGTGTCAAGCTCGATTTCCAGTTTATTATTTGTTATACCCTATTATTTAATATTATGAGTATTTATTTTCATATGAAAAAATAATAATTACAATATATATATTCACAAATAAGCACAATATTTTTTAATATTTACAAGTATACCCCTATATTTTTATTATTTACACGTATCCCCTACGTGTCGGTATCCTATATTTTTTGAAAATATCGTATTCCCCATGTCTGTGTCTGTGTTTTCTCGTATCCGCGTGTCGACGTCAGTGCAACATAGGTACAAAGGATAAAGAGAAAGAGATAGAAGAAAGGAAAAAAAAGAAAGCAAAGAAATAGAGAATAAGATTATGTAATATAAAATAGTTTAGAAAAATAATTTATTTTAATTAAATGAGAAATCATTTTCTTCTAAATACACTATCATTTTTTATTAATCACAATTTACTTTTTGTTGACTAATTTTCCTATTAACTCTAAACATAGAATAATTAAGAAAAATATTTTTCTTCCAAACAAACCGATCATAAAGCATTTAAACTTTTAATTTAATATATTAATATATTATTAATTATCTTTAACAGTCACATCTCAAATATTTAAATAATTGTAAAATATTAAATAAATTATTTATTAAATGAACGGTTTAATTTAACTTTTTTGACAATCTGGTATATAAGTTTTAAATTTTTAAAAGATCAATATTATATTTGTCACCAATTTTATTTATATTCAAAATTACTCATGTGTCCAACCATGTGAGTTATTTAAAATTGTATTTGTTAACTTTTCATTAAATTACATTTTACTTTATTAACCAAGATAGACAATATAACTTTTAGTTTTAATTGGTTAGTTTATTTCATAGAATAAAGAGTGAATTTTTGTTTATTTTACAATTATAATAAAATACTTATATTTATTTTAATTATGAATAAAAAGAAATAATAATTTTATTATGTGATCAAGGTGTTTTGTTGCAATTATTTTATTTTAATTACTTGGTAATTTTATATATTTGTAGAATAAAATATCAACTACATTTAATTATCATGTATTTATTTTTATTTATGATTACAATGAAATATTAATATTTATTTTAATTATACATAAAAAAGAAATTATATTTTTATGTTATTTTGAAATTAGATATCTATAGGCAGAATATTATGATGGTAAAATTATGTTATGAGCTCAGATGCTTTGTGTGATACACACACCAAACTCTAGATAGGTCATTATAATTTTGTTAGAAAGAGGTATACCATTTTATGTAAAGTCAAATTCATAATTACGTAAATAGACATGGCTGAGAATTATTGGCGGCAACAATCGGATTAAGATAGAGACGCTTGATAGTGAATGACGTGATAATCAATTTATATTTGTATATTCTTTTGAAATTAGAGAAGAATTTCTCCTAATTTTAATTTTTAATTTTTTATTTTACAGTAATATGATCATGTAATGGTAAAGATTATTTATCGCTTTCACCATCCAATTACTTGATAATAAGTAATGAATTACAAGTTGTATGCATGAGCTGAATCCATGTTGCAGACCAAAGCATTAATCTATTTGTGATTTAATTAATTTTACTAAATGTTTTACTTATATTTTAGAAATTAATAAATTTTTAATATATTCAACAATATATTTAGTATCAAATGAAAAGATGTTAAACTTTTATTAAATATTTATAATGTGGAAAAGTTACTACTAAACACAATTACTAATTATACTATGTTTAAGAAATTATTAATATGGTAAGCATTTATGTTTTAAAATAATATATAAAATACATATTTTACATAATTACTTTCCTATATGATTTTTATTTTAAATTTTTTACTGTTTGTTTTAGTTTTTAGTTGAAATTTTTTTTGTTCATAAAATTACTTATTATTCTCATATTTTTATATTATAATTTTCTCACCTACACAATAGTTATTTTATTTTATAATTTTATATATTAAATATTATGTACGCTTTGGTGACATATTTTTATTTATGTATGGATATTTTTTAAATTTTTTTTAATCAAAGGAACAAAAAATTACTAAAATAAATACACATTCTCTCAATCATTCAAAAAATGATGTTGACCCATGAAGAGCGTAATTGGACGATTTCTATGTCTATAAATCAATACATAAATGTGAGTATGTAGACGTACATACACAGTACACAGACAATTCATGATACAGCATATTCTTACTTCTTCGACAAATCACATTCAAAATTTTTAACTATATATATTTATTTTTTATTAAATGAAATGATGATTACTAACGTTACATCTCGTCAAATATAAACATCTCATATAAAATAAATTATCTTTTAATTAAATAAGTTTAAAAAACAAGATTAAAAAATGATAGATCTTATTTTATTATTATTTTTTAAAAAAATATGCATAAAATTACTCTATAACATTTAATATGATTTACTGTTGACGATAAAATATGATTCATTGGACTCAAATCTTAATCAACATCCAGATTGTAAGTAGTAGGCGTGTCAATGGTAAAAGGGAAGAATGAAAAAGAGGAAGAACGAACACTAAAAGCTTTTTTATCGTGATTCAGCTAAAGTCAGTTTGGCCCCTACGTTCACGATGATTGTATTTGTCTTTAGGCGGTGGTTTTACTATTTGGATTGGCAAAGTTACAATATACAAGTCCCCCTCTCACTATTTTGACAGAGCTTCTACATGTATTCGGAAGACGTCCCCTACAATGATCCCCCTTTTCTTATTTATAGAGGTTGCGAGGTTACAAATGTAATTTTACAAACTACAAATATGTTATATCAGATAATAAATGTATAGGACAATATACACTCCTGCAAGTCGGCCTAAACAACCTGCTTTCGCGTGTGGGCCCTTCTTGCTACTGTTTGCAGAGGGGTCTCACAGATTGTCTGTGAATAGATGTTTCTGATTCGACCTTAGAGGGCATCTAGTTAAGTGGCATGCTTCACCTAGTGGGCCAGAACATCTGACCCGGGGTCGTCACTATCCTTAGGGTAGCGAGATCGATCTCGTTCTTAGGGAAGTGGGCTCGCACGGGATAGGCTATTGGCCAAAAGTCAGTGATCTCAAGCTTGTGCTTGGCAATTTGAGCTTGTGCAGGACGAGCTGGGGCTAATCTCTAGAGAGCCTGGACTTTTGTCTCGCGTCATTAGCGAGATAGGATTATCACCTAAAACTTGTCTTGCACCCTGAGCTCGCGGCTAGCAAGCCGGTGCCCCCTTTGTGCAACCTTAACTCTTTTAAGTGATCCGGATTTTCCTCAGCTAGACTTATCTTCTATTGGGCCTTTGCCAGACCATTTACATGATACTGGAAAATGTCTATAACATAAGTACCTAACTCTTAGTTCACTTTGTGGACTAAGAGTTGTAGTTCGCTGATTAAAACTAGGGAATGTGACATTGTCGTTCAAATTCCCACTTTGTCTTTTCGTTTGCCCTCTTCATCATTACTGCATTTAATGTGCACACTTTCCCATGACTGCCAATACAATGATAACTGAGCTCAGGAGTTTCTTGGACCATCGGATCTTGGGCGATCGATCAGCTTTTGTATTGAATGGCTAGACAACTGGAGCTATATAAAGATGAGATAGAATGCTCGTTCCTTTTACACTTTTGAAAACTAACATTTTTCTTTTTAGGCTTTCAAATAGCAGTTTCTGGTCTCATTCTCCTGCTCCATTGATTCTACCCTCACTGCGGTGGTAAATTGATCATTCTAATCAGAACTTCTTTCATCTTTAATCGTTCTGGGACCTGACTCATTCTTTTATCACGGTAAGCTTTCCCCTAACTCTTGCTTTTAGAGTTTATTTGTGGGTTTCTGGTATGACATTGTCTAGTTTAAAAATGATTGCTTGTTTGCTGCTAGACACTCTGCATGCTAGTTTGCAGTTTGTAGATCGCTAGGTTCAACTTTCTATCTCTTTAAGGATTTAATGATCTGGTGGGCTTCATTAGCTGAGTCCTTCTAGGTTTTTGATAGTTTAAATGTCTGTCCTGGTGGCTTGGGTCATGTATGGCCTGTTGCATAGGAAGGTTTTAGCTAGGGCATTTGTTTTAGGGATGGTATGCCTTCAGCGACCTAGCCATTGCCTTTTTCTTTGCCTTGTATAAATGGCAGCTTATAAACGCCGAGGCCATTGGGTAGGAAGTGATGAACCCGATTCTTCAGTTAATTGCGAAGAGCTAGCATGCACTTTAGTTGAAACAGCTTCTAGGTGCAGTGAAGTTATTGAACGACCCATTTGTTGACCTGACTCCAATGAAAGGCAACAGTTCACTAAGGGCTTTTCGGATCGCTCAATATTTAAGCATCATCCTTCAACCGTCAAATTGCACGAGCTCGAAGGGATAATAAAGAGCTACCGTATTCCCAAAGGTTATTGTCTCATGGCACCTTCACCTGATGACCACGTAGCTCATCCACTTCGTGGGTTTGTTGCTATTAGTACTCATCATCTTGATGCTGGTCTTAAATTTCTTATTCACCTATACATTATTAGTTTGTTGAATAAATTAAAGCTCTCTTCTTCCCAGCTAACCCCGAACTCCTACTCCCAGCTCACTTTCCTAGCACTCATGTACCTGAGAAGTAACTTTCCCCCACCATCCATAAAGGTCTTATGCCATCTTTTTAGCATTAGGAGTATGGGTTCCCCAGATAGGATTTATTATCTCTCAGCTCAGCATTCTAACTTTAACAGGGTTTTGCCTTAGGGGGATGCCAAGGGCAAATTGAATGTTGGGCAATACAAGACTCGCTGGTTTTATATTTTGTGCCCATCTTTACGTCCTTTATATAACATTGACTTTGTTCTGACACCTGATAAGTGAGCCGCGATCATGCGAGCTATTGTGAATTTGTGTTTTCATTTCTAACATAGTGCCTTGTTTTTGTAGTTAGGGTTGGCAAGGTAAAATCGACTCTAGAGACCGAGGAGGCCGAGGTATTATGCCAGTTTGCCGCTACTGGCAATCTGAAGAATGACTTCAAATTCAATGATGACCTCTTTCGATCTTACGAGCTAGCTCCCTTATTGAGCGTTGAACTTACTAGGGAGATTGGAGCTTGCCGGGTAAAAGAAACCAGTCCAGCTCACTTTGAGGACTATGAGGAAATGGTGAAGCTTCTTCTTCAAAGCCTTCCTTCTGATGATTCTGAAGAGCTTGAGGTCACTGTGACTTTGCCAAGTTCTGTCATCACGACAACTCCCACTGTTTCAAATCAATCTTCACCTGTGGTGACTGCGATGCCCTTTTTGAAATTAGCTCCTACTTCACATCCTGAAGTGACCGAGGTGGTCGAGATTGCGACCTCATTCGAGCCCCTTGCTAAGAAATGGAAAGTGAGCAAGGGGAAGAAGTTCGCAAGCACTTTAAAGTTAGTGGCTCACAAAATCATAGTTGAGAAGCATCGGCCAGGCCTTGGTCTGGGCACACAAGGGTATTTTGGCTTTATCCAGGAGAATGTAATAGATATTTTGAGGTCTCACACCAGTCCCCCAATGTTGGAGATAGAAATTTCAAGTGAAGGGCTAGTGCGCTATACCACTTATTAAGGCTTGTTGATAAGTAATGCTTTTTATCCTAGCTCTTTTACTTCTTCGAGACCTGACTTGATTCCTTTAACTTTCCAAGGTCTACTAAGAATAGTTAAAATAGGGGAGATGCTCCTGTCCTGTGAGAAGAAGAATGCTAGACTCATGGAGGATTGGGTTGTTGCGACTGCTAAGGTGCTAGAAATGGAAGGTAGAGTAATGAGGGTGGAGGTCGCTCAAAAAGAAGTCGATGAGGCCTAATCTCGCGAGGTGGCAAACCACGAGGCCATCATAGCCAAGCTTAACAAGGCGGTTGAGGAGCTGTCCAAAGTAAAGGGTGATCTAGACGTGGCACTCCGGGGCTTTGATTCGACGATGCGAAAATTCAAAGCCACAGCATGGCGGGCAGAAGTTACCAGGGTAAAGCTTAAGGTAACTAGAAGAGAGATTGCTTTAAAGCAAGAGGAGGTTGACTGGGTCAAGGCCGAGACTACCGAGTAGATCATAAAGGCAGTGGAGAATGTAGAGTCTAAAACCTCATTTTCTTTTCTGTACACCTTGTGCAAACATCATCCAAGCATGGATGTTTCCTTCTTTAGATAGGAGGCTATTGAAGCAATTGAGGGCTTTAAAAAGAAGGCTGCCAAAGCCAGGTCTTCCTATAAAGGTGCGGCATCTGTGAGTGGAACATCTCCTGATGAAAGTGTCGTTCAAAGAGAAGTCAGTCCACAAGTTGTGGAAACTCCAGATAATCAGACGAAGGACAACCCGTTAGCCCCAAGTGCTAAGCCTTCCTTCCATAAGAGCCCAGCTTTCAAGGATTAGTCTTCCCGGAATTTGGTCTTGTAATTTTGTATTTCATTTTTTGAATCTTTGTACTCAATTCTGGACTTTGTATAAATTCACCTCACTGTAAGAGGCATCAGATAGTTTCATTTTTCTTTGTTTTTCAGAGCATACCATATCAAATGCTTTATAGAAAATATGTAAACTATTTCAGATGGTTTCCTATAAATCACAGCTCAACAAACATTGGATAAAATGAATGTCAGATAGGTTAATTGACTTTTGTTAGCCTTGGAGATTGTTAGACTTTATTAATCCTAGTCATTTGCACTTCTTGGTTTTGATGTTGAAAAACAAATTTTAGTCATTACTATTTGATGATGAAAAATAAATTTGTTTCATTATTATTTGTTATTGATTTCTTTTAAATTTCAGGTGATACTATTTTTAAAGACATCAAGTTATAATCAAGACTTTGATGCACAAATTTTTTTTTAGAATTTACTTTTTGATTTTATTTAGGATTTCTATTGTAAATAAACTTAGATGAAATTTAATCCATATCTTTTAAATCAGAAAAATAAGA
>JANHAO010004859.1:0-23499 GCA_026873985.1 Saraca asoca | reverse complement strand
CTGCGGATTTTAAATCCGCAAGAAATTTTCTTGCAGATTCTAAATCCCCAGGTAATATACCTGCGGATTTAAAATCCGCAGGAATGTTCTGCGAAAATTTTCCGCAGGAAAAATCCGCAGGTATATCACAATTTTCTAGTAGTGTGAAGATATAGAATTTTTGTGTCATAGGTCTTATAAGAGCCCAAAAGAATTCTTGTTGTAAAATTAGTTTATAAGAGCCCTATTAAATTCCTATATTAGTTAATAAAAACGATCATATGGTTGAGTATTGATCCAGTGGAGTAGACTTAAATTATAATTTCAATTCAAGTTGAACTACTTAAAAAATTTTGTTTCTTGAATCTTTCTTTATTGCTTTTATATTCTTGCACAATTACTATTTTTGCAATTCTAATTTCTACAAAATTCTATATTTCTATTTTTGTATTATTTCTATAATCTGATTTTTTGATATTTCAATTAATTAATAGATTAATTGTAAATCTAATACTTTGATATAACATTTAGTTGAAAACATTTCTACTGTGCATATTATATCTAGTTACAAATTACTTGCATACTACATATAATTGTTAACTATTTGTATAGTAATTCTATTAGAGTTTAATACAAAACAAAAGATTATAAAATCCCTCTACGGGAATAAGGGCAAGATCATCATTCATATTTTTATTTTCAAACACATTTCTAGGACCAATAGTTGGTATTAGAGTTTTAGCTCTTATACTCTTTTAGCTTAGAGAAAACAATGGATTCTAGCTTTATATTCTTACCAGAATGTCCTCCCATGCATAAACCCCCTAAATCTAATGGTGAACATTACATGTACTGGACATAGAAAATTAAGGATTTCATAGAAGCTACAAACATAAATATGTGGGATTTAGTTAAAGAAGATTATGAACTACCTAAGACATTAATAAATGGAGTACCATAACTTAGGCCTAAATTTCTGTGGACTGAAAAAGAGAGAAAAAGGCATTTACTTACATCTAAAGTAAAATGGATTATTTCTATTTTTTTATCACCTAATGAGTATGAGAGAATCTTTAATTATACTACTACTAAAGAGATCTAGGATACCTTAAAAATTGCACATATAGGCACTACACAAGTTAAGGCCTTGAAGGTGCATGTTCTAGTATCTCAATATGAAATATTTAAGATAGGGGAAGATGAGTTAATAGAGAATTTGAATCAAAGATTTACTGCTATCACTAACCATTTGATGTTGCTCAACAGAAAATTTGAAAATGCTAATTTGGTTTACAAGGTTTTAAGATCTCTAACTAAAGAATGGCAACCACAAGTGATAGCCGTTAATTAATCACTTAAGATGGGGATGCCAATAATTTAGGAACTTTTTAAAAATTTAGAAGAACACAAATTGAAACTCAAAAGATACAAGAAAAATAAAGATGACAAAAGAAGAAGACATTATTAGCTTTGAAAGCTACAAATGCACTTGATTCAGATGAAGATCGGTCTAAAAGTGATGAAATAGTAGATGAAAAAGAAGAAATGGCATTAATCAGTAAGAAGTTGCAAAGAATTCTTAAAGATAAGAGGAACAAAGAAAAGAAGAAAGCTACTATTCCACCACCAAAAAGAAAGCAGAATAAAGGTGAACAAGGAAGTATATCAAACACAACACTAACCTTCTTCAAACATAAAAAGCCTGGACACATGAAGCCAGACTGTCTAGTGTACTTGAAGAGAAAACTTGATAATGAAAGAAAGAAGAGAAAACAAGCATCAAAGAAAGGAAATTTAGCATTTTGGGAAAATGGAGATGCTGATTCAATAGAAGAAGAAGAAGAAGAAATGGATAAAGAAGCACATCTTTGTCTTATGGCTAGATTTGATGGAGATGTTGAGGCATTTCAATATCCATCCTTTTCTCATGGTGCATATGTTAGTGATTCAGATAATTAAATTGAAAATGATTTTGGTGATATTGATGATTTGTATGTTAAAATGTATAATTTATTGGTTAAAACTAGGAAAGACTTAAAGCAAGTTAAAATTAAGAAAGAAAATTTGTTAAAGAAGTTAAAGCAATCAAAAAAAGAAAATAGTGATATAAATGCTTTAGTTAAAAAGTTGAATAAAAGAAAGACATGTGATCAGTGTGAGTCATATAAATATAAAATAGATTTAGTGACAAAATCACTACAAGGTTTCACAAATAGCAATAGAAGATTTAATGAAATGCTAGAGAGTCAGAAACAATTACAAAGTAAATTAGGTTTAGGATATAAGCAATTTAAATTCAAAAGAAATTCTACATACATTACATGTTATTACTGTAACCATAAGAGACATCATATAAAACATTGTCCATATAGAAATGGCATATATATATTCTGAAACCAAAAAAAAAAAATTAGTGTGGTTACCTAAAAATTATCTTGCTAATTTTTCTAACAAGCTTGGACCCAAGATCAATTAGATACCATAAAAGCAAAGATAAATTTTTATTTTGTAGATATGCAGATAAAATACTGAAAGGTAAAGTGAATTTCCTTTGTCTCAAAATTATTATGTTGATAATAATTGGGAAATTGAATTGTATAAAGAGTTGAATCATTTTTAGAAGAAATTTTTTTTCAAAGAAACTTTTATATTTGAGATTATATCTTATGTTATAATTACTAACTTAGGCATCAAAGATTTTCCTAAGTTTGTTTTGCAGGTATCTGAAGTGAAGATTAAGTTTCAATGGTATTAAATTGAGTATTACTAGTAAACATATCACATGTAAACAGTTATAGGATAAAACTGCATGAAAATTATTTTCAAAATTGTCTGAATCAAATCTCAAAATGATTCACCAGGTTTTTTCTTCAGTTTTTGAACCGGTTCGTAAGTTTTTAACAATCGATTCAAGAACCGATTTACAAAATTTTCAATCTTTCAAGAACTTTGAATTTTCTCTAAAACTTTTTATCAACCTTGATGAATCAATTCCATAATCGATTTAGTCTTAAATCAAATCAATTCCCGAATCAATTCTCATAAGAACCTTGGTGAATAATTTCATAACCTAATTGATTCCAAAATCAATTCAATGTTCTAAAACTTACATATGAATCAATTCACAACACGTAAAATACACTACAAATCGATTACTGAATTGATTCATAGCCTGATTTCTATAAATACTGAATTGATTTTGCTTACATTTAATAGTTTCACCATTCAAGCTAGTCAAAGCTCTCTCAAATTCTCTCACCCAAATCTCAAATCCAAACCGTTTTCACTCAAATTTCTTTCACAAAATTTCTAGAAACACCAAATCTAACAATTCTCACTGATCAATTACTTCAAAACAACTCAAAATCAATGGATCCCAATTTCAACCCCTAAAACCCTAACTTCAAAATCATGTCGAAAAGCATCAAACTTATAGTTGCAAAGAAAAAGGATAAGAATGCAAGCCAATCCTTTACACAAATAGGTGAGGAAACACATTTTAAGTCATTCAATGAGTATGCTAACTTTCTACATTTATCAAATAGGAAAGTAGAACCTCTTAAATGTTTTAGCAATAAATTGCTGGAAACTACACATCTGCCAACTTTGTTAGCAAAATACAAATTAGACAAATTTTTGACACACAGGGCAATTACCTATCCTAGGTTAGTTAAAATGTTCTATGCAAACTTAGCTACTGCTGATGATAAGTTGGCATGTTATATTATGCACAAACATATTGTTGTTGATTCAGAATTATTGGCAAATATTTTTCATATAGATGCATCACCCCATAAGCTTAGTGCAAAATCCATTCCTGACTACAGCAAGGAGTCTTCCATTAAAATGTTATTTCCTTATTCCACTCCCAAGAATGGAAGTGAAAAATTGTTTATTATTGGTTTATCCTTGGAAGATAGGATCTTACATTATACTTTATGTAAGGTGAATCTTCCAAAGGTAACAAATTTTACTCAAATTGTGGAAGATGAGTTATTTTTTATGTAGATCGTCAAAAATTAACTTGATTTTAACGTGCCATATTTTATATTTAAATATCTAACAGAATGTTCTAAAATGTCAGATATTAGATTCCTCCCCTTTGGTATGACTCTTACCCCCATTTTTTACAAAATTCAAATTGTCAATTTCTAAAGAACACTAATTTTATCAAATAAATGCAACAATCATGATAACTACATCACATTTGTCTAAGATGCAATTAGAATAGGATGACAAAGAATATGGAAAAGGAAAAGGATACAAATTCCCCAATCCACTGAAGGAGCAACAAGCTTAGGGAGAGTTAGGTTATCTAGTGAGTCTGAAGATAGATTAATTAAAAAAATGAGGAAATTACACAGTCACCTACTAGATCGCCTTGACACATATCAATCACTATTTGAGTTTTTAGAAGATCACATGGCAAATATAGAGAAAGAAACCCCAACACACTATAGCAAGGTTAGCTCAATACCATAGAGACTTAATTGTATGAAATATCACAGCAAATGTAACAAAGGGATGAGGAAGCTAAACTTCAAGCAATAGACTTCCAACAAAATGCTCCGCCTGCTTAATATGTTGTCATATGTTGATTGTGTCATGTATCTCTCAGTCCCTATCCCATTTTCTTCATATTTGTTCTAATTTGATTTTTTGGTGTATTGTGATAAATTGTTATGGATTGATATTTTGATTACTGTATTTGACTTTTGATATTCTGTTATTGGGATGTTCTAAAATTTTTTTACTCTTATGTGTGGATTTTGAATTTATCATTATTTCAGGAAAATGAGTAAATATAAGAGCATTATAGTTAATATTGAGCTATTATTCTGATTTTTCCTTTAAGCTCTAATATTTCTTCTCTTTTTATTGAGTACCAATTTCTTTTTGATGTGCCAAAAGGGAGAGAAAGATGAGATTTTCAAAAATAAAAATCTTGAAGAGAAATAAAATTTTTAAAGATAAATAAAATAAATTTTTTTGATGAAGATAAGATGAGTAATAAAGAGGAATATATTTTTTTTTCTCATCTAAAGTTGATTTTTGAGAAACTTTTAATCTCATCTAAATTATTTTTTATTATCAAAAAGGGAGAAATTGTTAGCCTAAGAAATCTTAGCTATACTTTTTCTTCAGTTTTGATAATTGAAAAACAATTTTAGTTAATATCATAAACTAACTTCATGTTTAAGTATTTATTTGTTTTGCAGGATTCAAAGTTAATCAAAGGTTACTCAAAAAATCAACATTAGTTCTAAGATCTTTATTTGATTTAATAAGATCTTTTGTAAATGAGATCTTGTTCAAATTGCTCAATTATGTTTCCTAAAACAACTTACAGTGAGGTAAAATAAATAAGTTAAAATAAGTTTTAAATCAAAAGTTTTCAAATACACTTTTTACATGTTCCTTCACAAGTTAAATTTTTATAAAAATTATTTTTCACTGTATGAATCGATTCATAAATTAATTCATCACTGGAAAACTTGTGAAATGAGTTTGAATTAATTCATCAATTGATTCATGAAGAAACCTTTTCTTATCGAAAGTTTGAAATTTTTCTAAATCGATTCAAACACTTTTTTCATTACACTATGATTCGATTCATCAATCGATTCGGATATGAATTTTTACATAAGCTAAATCAATTCATAAATCAATTAATTAGTTACAAGTTTGTTATAACCATTACGAATCGATTCAAGGACTAAAATCAGTTGCTTTTAAACGTTGGTTATCTCAATTATAAATATATCAAACCTTATTTCAAACTTAATTTTTATAGAACAAACTTTGTGAGAAACAGAGAGAAATTCTAAGCTTACACCTAATACATTAATACCTCACTTGATTTCTTCAAATTAATCAATCTTTGAGCATTCCGAAGAAGATCTCTACCTAAATAATTGAGATATTCATCTCAATTCACAGTATTGTATCTCTTAACCCTATCTTGATTTAATTCTTTAGATTTCTAGGTTTTAAGAATTTGGATACAAAGGAAGAGGTTGATCTTCCCTTTGCATTCTTTTAAAATTATTAGGTTAATTACAATTTGTAGGATCTACATTGAATTCTTGTAAATCTTCATAGCTATGAGATTAATCATAATTAAGTGAAGATATAAAATTTTTATGTCATGGGTCTTACAAAAGCCCAAAAGAATTCTTGTTGTAAAACTGGTTTATAAGAACCCTGTTAAATTCTTATGTTTGTTACTAAAAGCGATCATACGGTTGAGTATTGATCTAGTGGAATAGACTTAAATTACGATTTCAATTTAAATTGAATCACTTAAAAAATTCTATATCTTAAATCTTTCTTTACTGCATTTATATTCTTGCACAATTACTATTTTTGCAATTTTATTTTTTGTAGAATTTTATATTTCTGTTTCTGCATTATTTCTATAATCTAGATTTCTAATATTTCAATTAATTAACAGATTAATTGTAAATCTATTACTCTGCTATAACATTTAGATGAAAACGCTTTTGCTGTACATATTATATCTAGTTGCAAATTACTTGCATACTGCATATAATTGTTAATTATTTGTATACTAATTCTATTAGAGTTTAATACAAAACAGAAGAATATAAAATTCCTCTATAAGAATAAAAGCAAGATTATCATTCATATTTTTATTTTTAAACACATTTCTGGGACCACTACTTTTATGTCATTTTATATTTATGAGCTAGTTCAACAACTAGTTTTATCAAACACTTTTAATACAATCAGCTAACTTATTAGCTTTTACCTTTCAGCTTTCAGCTAGGTTATTAGCTTGTAGCTTTCGGCTAGCAACTAACAGCTAGTAAATAGCTAACGACTAGCTTATCAGCTATCATTGCATAGAGAAATTAATTTGAAAGGTATCTTTTTGGTAATAGTTTAAAAAACTAACATTCTGAAATTTAATCTAAAAATTTAAATTTGATTTACTGTAACTTAATACTTATATATTATTAATAAATAAGAAGACTTCATATAAGTAAATCATTGTGTAAAACTAATTTATACATCAAACTTAAATCTAAATTAAAAAGCCCCCAACTTTTACTAGTATAACAGAATTTGAAATTAAAATATATATATATATATATTATCTTGTTAGAGTTGTTTATTTTGTTTAAACTAGAAAAGAAAATTAACGATTACCATTTACCTTCAAGAGATTACCGTCAAATTAATATTTATCAAAATTCTAAAATTCTCTAAGTTGGATAACTGAAGGCATTTACATATCTTAGAATAAGTCTTACAAAACCAAAACTTGTTGGACATTGGATAATACCCTTCCAAGGAAGAAAAAAAAAAAAACTTAGTTATCTGTTTTTCATATTTATCTGCTCTGTGAGATATAACTTTATCACTTGGTTGAAATCAAGATAATACATTTCCAAAATATTTTCGCTCAAAAGCCAATCTTTACGGTTCCTGGTGTCTATATAATATTTGGCCATTGCTGACTCCATTTTTACACTTGTCAAGACCATGATGAACCCCTCTCCTACTCTGCTGCTGCTGTACGTCCTTCTTCTATGTGGCCGCTTTGCTGTGGGCCACAGGTTTTGCGATAGCACTCCTCCACCGCTTACATCACACAGTCTCCGATATGACATGCTATCAACTCCAAATGGAACATGGGAGTTGATGCAGATGCACCATCAATTGCATCATGATCATCATCATGATGATGATGTGACACAAACCGATGACTCTGCCTGGTCGAAATTACGGCCGAGGAAGCTGCTGAAAGAGGAGGATAGAGATGACTGGGATATGATGTATAGGAAAATTAAGAACATGGGTTTGAATCCGCCGAAAGGCTTTCTAAAAGAAGTTCCTCTGCATGATGTGAGACTGAATGAGGGTACAATACATGCCACTGGACAGCACACAAACTTGCAGTATCTGTTGATGTTAGACATCGATAGTTTGCTTTGGAGTTTTAGGAAGACTGCTGGTCTGCCCACTCCGGGCACGCCATATGGAGGCTGGGAGCAGCCTATTGTTGAGCTTCGCGGTCACTTTGTTGGTAATTAATAAGTTTCCTTCATTCATTATATTCTTGAAAATTATATTTCCATCTACTTTGCAGATAAACCCATAATCCTAACAATTGGAAAAAATTTTGCGTGAATCTAATTCATGGCATAATTGAGAAAAGAAAAACACAATACTAGTAGTTTCATTGACACGTACATTGGACCCACGCATATTGTTGTGTCTAATTTTTTTCAATAGCTTTGTATTGAATTAGAAACATGCTGCAAGAATTTCTCTCCTAAATGACTCCCAAGATAAAATTAAGATCTGAAGGATTTTCTTAGTTTTTCCTAGGAAAAAGGGTTATGTTTTAACTAACATGTGGTTGTTTTTCATGTTGATCAGGACATTACTTGAGTGCAACAGCTCTGATGTGGGCAAGCACTAAAAATGCTGTGTTGAAGGAGAGAATGACAGCACTTGTTGGCAATCTCTCTATATGCCAACAGAAAATGGGCACCGGATATCTGGCTGCTTTTCCATCTGAGCTCTTTGATCGTTATGAAGCTGTCAAGTTTGTGTGGGCTCCATATTACTCTGTTCACAAGGTACTTAGAGCCTATTTTAATGTTTTTTTTTTCCTTAATTCGTTAGTCTTTGCTAGTCAATTAACATCGGATTTCAACTTTTTTACAGATCATGGCTGGATTGTTGGATCAATATAAATTCGCAGGAAACGAGGAAGCTCTAAAGATTACGACAAGGATGGCTGATTATTTTTACAAGAGAGTTCAGAATGTTCTTAAAAAGTACACTGTTGAAAGACATTACGCAGCAATGAATGAGGAAGTTGGTGCAATGAACGATGTCCTGTATACATTATTCCATTACACGGTGCGTTTTACCATTTTTACGAAGGACTAGTTTCAAGATTTGGCAAAACAAACAGTCTTAGAATGCAACAAAGAAAAGCATTTTACTGAGTTCCATAAATGTTCATATTATTGCACATAACAAATCTGTCATTTTAATAATCTATATATGCATGCAGGGAAACACGAAGTATCTGGTGTTGGCTCACCTTTTTGATAAGCCATGCTTTTTGGGTTTGCTTGCAGTACAGGTAGTCATCATCTTTGTTCTTTAAATTTTGATAATTCATGTATTTGGATACTATGAGTTTTGAAGTTTTACTTACTTTACTTGCAGGCTAGCAACATAGCAGGTTTTCACACAAATACGCATATTCCAGTTCTTGTTGGAGCTCAAAATCGTTATGAAATCACTGGGGATCCAATTTATAGGGTACATTGTTTTAACTTTTATTTCATATTTATAGCTTTTAATGTTTAATTATTCAAATATATATTATATCAGGAACTATCAACATACTTTGTGGACCTTATTAACTCTTCACATGCTTATGCAACTGGAGGGTCATCGGTTAGCGAGCACTGGTAAATTTCAAGTCTTCAATTAATTTTTCATGTTGTTTTGAATCGTTCTTTCTGTTTTATAATTAGTTTTCGATTCTTTTGATTAAAAACTTCCATAGGAGGGAGCCAAAGAGAATTGCAAGCGCCCTAAATTCAGAGAATGAAGAATTATGCACATCATATAACATGTTGAAGGTAGAATCACAATCTTTTTCATGTTCTTACTTGTTGAGTTGATATATGAATCTGTACTGATATTGATTTCCTCTGTATATAGGTTATCCGTAATCTATTCAGATGGACTAAAGATATAAGTTATGCTGATTATTATGAGCGTCTTTTAACAAATGGGATCCTGAGCAGACAAAGAGGAACAGAACCTGGACTTATGATTTACATGCTTCCTCAAGGCCGCGGTGTTTCCAAGGCTCGTAGTCTACGAGGATGGGGAAAGAAGTTTGATTCTTTCTGGTGCTGCTATGGAACAGGTTTCACTTAATTTCTTCTTATTCACTGCAGTTTTCAAATAATTTTTTTCCTTTCTAATTTCTGATCTTTTGATCATCTTTATATAGGAAGTGAATCATTCTCGAAACTGGGAGATTCCATCTATTTCGAAGAAGAAGGACAAAAAGATCCTACTCTTTACATCATTCAGTACATTTCAACAACCTTTAACTGGAAATCTGGAAACATGATCATTAATCAGTCAGTTGATCCAATTGTTTCTTGGGACAATAACCTACATGTGACATTTACATTTACTACCAGTCAGGTATATATACATATGTCTTACACTTTGTGATGCAATATCTAATGTATGTTTTATGCATTTATTTAAAAACTGGTTAATGATGTTATGAACATTTGCTTTTGCAGAAAACTGGCGTTCAATCCACATTAAACTTGAGAATACCAAGTTGGACGCATTTGAACGGTGCTAAGGCAATGGTAAACGATGAGACTTTAACTCTACCTGCTCCAGGTTTGTATAGCAAAACTATAATTACTTACACTGAAAATTAACTTTTATCCTTGAAAACTCAAAGTTAATATTTTATTTTTAAAATTCTTTAGGCAATTATATGACAATCAGCCGAAAATGGTTTCCCGGTGACAAGCTCACCCTTCAGTTCCCTATGATCCCAAGATTAGAGCACGTAAGAGGTAATTTTTTTTTATTACTGTTTTTCATGATTGTCTTAGAACTTACTTTCTAACAACAATGCCTTTGTAGATGACTAATACAGTGTTTTGAATAAAATTCAGATGATAGGCCAGAAAATGCAAACATTCATGCAATTATTTACGGTTCATTCGTTCTGGTTGGTCACAGCGGTGGTGATTGGGACCTCGCAGCTGGTCCAAACAAAACAATCACAGATTGGATGGTTCCAGTCCCAGAAAACTACAACAGCCATCTAATCACTTTAGGCCAGGATATCAAAAATTCAACTTCAGTTCTATCCAACGGCGGTGACCATGTATTCAGAATGCAAAACCCACCAGAACCCGGCACAGATGATTCTCTTCATACAACCTACAGACTTGTCTCTGAAAACGAAAATCAAGACTTGCCAAAATTCGGAAGCCTGTTAGATGTCATTGGTAAAAATGTGAAGCTTGAACCAATAAATCTTCCGGGGATGTACGTGACGTACCAAGGAGATGAACATCCACTTACGGTTGTTGATGGTAAGAATGGTCAGGCAACCTGTGTTTTTAAAATGAAAGCTGGATTGGATGGAAGAAAAGACGCCGTATCTTTGGAAGCTGCAAGCCAGGATGGTTGCTTTGTGCATAGTGGTTCTGGATCTGAAGGAGTGCAGCTGAGATGCAAGTCATATAATACGACTGATTCTGAGGCTGAGGTTGCGTTTAACAAGGCTGTTAGTTTTACAGCGATGAAGGGTGTGGGTGAATATCATCCTTCCAGCTTTTTTGCCAAAGGGACGAATAGGTATTATCTGTTGGAGCCGCTGCTCAAGTTTAGAGACGAACCTTATACCGAATATTTCAATATTCACTAGTAAGTTTGGTTTCATGTGTATATGCAAAGAATAAAAGTCTTCTAATTAGTAGCATGCCGTAGTTAGTCATTAATTTCTACAATACTACTTAATTTCCTTCCCTTTCTGTTTTATATATTCTTTTGACACTTTGATCCCTTTGAATTTTCCTGATTAGTTTCTTGCTTGTCCTTTGCTCTTTAGCATTTTTAATAAATTAGTTAGGTGTTAACAGTATTTAAAGATTTTGTGAATTTTGAGGAAGTTTTAACATAAGTTGAATTTTATATATAAAATTTTATAATTTTTTATGAAATTTATACATAACAATTAAATAGAAAATGTTACGGTGGTCTTTCTGTTTTTGGTATAGCAGTCATATATATTCATATTTCATTGATAACAATCATATAAATGTCTGAGTACCTTTATCATCTGATACTCCCTTTAATTTTCTCTTTTCTGCTTTTGATACAAATATTAGAACACCCAGATGATATTCTTGGAGTGCAACTTTGGGTGTCGATTGCCTTGTTTCATACTTAAACTTCACTGTAGGACCCCGTGTATGCAGATTTATTTACTTTGGGACCCCAATCGCAACTCCATATATACTTGAAAATATTAAGAATCCTTCAAAAGTAATAGAAAATATCCAAAGTTAAAGTTTTCTAGAATCAATAGATGACCAAAATCACTGTTGATGGAACTATAATTCAATCCCACAGAAATGAAAATCCTCAAACAAGACGAGAGAAAGTATAGATGGAATTCATTCAAGTCGTTAAAAGTTTATATTACATATAATATGATGGGCATTGGATTTTTGGTGTGCAAAGATCAGAGATTGAACTCCTTAACTCTGATCTGGCTTTGTTATCCTTATCCTTTTTATACTCCACATATAAAATTTTAAAACATCACTCAATTTCTTATTGAAATTAGAAAAAAAATTAATTCATCTAAAATTAAATTTATATGTAAATTTATACAAAAATTTAATTTTAAATGAATGGGTAATAGGTAAAATTAACGAAAATGAAATTTGCTTGCTGATAGAGAATTCAAGAAAAAGATAAATTATCCACCATACTTATTATACTCGAGGTAGAAAAAAAAAATCATACGTATTTTAAACACATGATAGGCTCAGCTACAACAAAAGGAACTCCTGGAACTCATGCTAAAAAATGACGTGCATGAAACTTGAGCTTTTTTTGACACCAAAACACAAAAACATATACCAATCATTCTTAAATACCAAACGCAAACTTAAATCGACCATTGGTTTCCAACAAAGTTACTTTAAGAAAATTGTCTCTTTCTGCAGGGCTTCATTAATGGCCTCCCACAAAGGCATTCATTGTGTTCAAACGACGACGCTTGAAGATGATCGAAAGGTGCTCCACTGGGAATCTTCCCACACAAACGGTTGTGACTCAAATCCAAGTGCCCAATATACAATGCCGACGTCATTGACTTGGCAATTGAACCCTTCAACCTGTTATGCGACAAATCCAAATTTATAAAGTAAGTTTTCTCACCGAAAGCATTCGGTATATACCCAACCAGAGCGTTTCGGCTCAAATCTAAATGACTTATTCTCGAAGTCAGCAGCGTCTCGGGAATGCTTCCCGAAATGTTGTTGTATTGGAGCTTCAGCGTATCAAGAACCTGCATTCTGCCCAGCGACTCCGGAATGCGCCCCGATATCCGGTTCAACGACAGGTCCAGATCCGCCAAACGGTATATCCTGGAGATTGTCCACGGGATCCCACCCGTGATCCGATTATGAGATAGTAATGCCTGACTCAGCATTGTGAGCTTGCCGAAGCCCCATGGAATGGGACCTCCAATTGCATTGTTTCTAAGGTCCAAGTGCATTAAGTTAGACAAATGAACCAGCGACCTCGGAATTATTCCGGAGATATGATTGTCCGCGAGGTTGAGCCTGGTAAGTAGGGTGAGCCTTCCGATGTCCCGCGGAATCTCGCCGGAGATGATGTTGCCGGAGAAATCGATGATACGGAGGAAAGACAAGGACGTAATGCAGCGAGGAATGATACCAGAAATGCCCTTCCAATCGGTGATGGTGATGCTGGAGAGCTGAGTGAGGTTGCATATGGCAGGCGAGATGGAACCGGTCATGTAGCCGGTCTGGTTGGCTGCGTGTTTGAAGAACCAATCATCGTTGAGGCCTTGGAGGCTGATTTCGGCGACGCGGCGAGTGTTAGGGTCGCAGCTGATGCCGTACCACTTGTAGCAACAGTTGGTGCCTCTCCAAGAACGGAAAATTCCGAGGTGAGGCTCGTTGAGAGCGGCCTTGAAGGCCATGAGTGAAGCCCATTCATGAGAAGGACAAGATTGCACAGAAGAGAAGACGGCAAGTAGCAGAGTAAGTGTGGGAAGCAAAAGTGCAGCCATTGAAGTGATGAGTGAGAGTAAGGAGTTAGTGCAGTGAAGCATCTATATGTATTGGTATTTATAGTATGGATGGAAATAATTGTTGGACGATTTTAGCCCTAAGATGATGCATGCTTGTGATAGGCATTTTATTGTTTTGGGGAAAGCTTGTGGTTGAGCTACAATATATGGCAAGGAAGGAACCCATAAAAACAAAAGGCAGATGAAATGAGATGGTGGTGAAAGATGATGGCAGCTTAATCGGTTTATGGAATCGGATGGTAAGTGTTTGCTTATAAGGATAAGAAGAAAGAAGGGATATTGCACTTTGTGACGCAGATGGTGTGTAATCTTTCTTTTTAAAGGAAAGCTGAGTTTCTGGCTAAAGAAATCACTCAGAGTTGGAAATTTAACATTAAATTAAAGTTCACAGTGATTACTAGCTAGCTAATATAGATCTGAACATCATACTGAAAAACACGTACATATTTCATATTTGGAAAGTAGTATTTAAGAAGATCATCAACAAAGTGATCCAGAATAACCTAAGCGTATTACACGTTGAACAAAGTAGTCCTTTTCTTTTCTTGATCCCCTACAGTTGGCAACTGCCAAGTTGCCACTCTCTTTTCCCTTTTCCTTTCCAGAAACTCAAAGGGGTAATTGGGTAAAAACAATTAATGTGATTCATGTCAGGCAAAAATCATAGGCCCATTAACTTGGGCTTCGGAAATTTTGTTCATCACAGCGTCCTCTAATGGTCTCTCGTGTATGGTTTGGGCTTTTGACGCCATGTTGGGAAGCCCTTGTTGTTGGCATCGTAGTATAGCATAGTGAACAATGTTGACAATTTGAACGTTTCCTTCCAATTTGTATTAGATTTATGTTATAAAAAACAGACATAAAATTTTTGTTTTCAATGGGACATGACAAAATTTAAATGGAGAGAATTCAAATACATCAAATTTAGAGGGTTCAATCTTTAAGAGATTTAATACTTTTAGTAGCTGATAGTTTACTTGTTTAAAATTTGAATCTTCTATCTAAATTTTAAAACAAGTGAGTGAAAATACTCTAATCTTCAAAAGTGAAAGCTCCATAAAATTAACGATCCCAATCTTAATGATTGAATAGAAAATGGGAGCCTTTGATTTTAGACAAGTATATACATAACGTGTTTTTATTTCATCGGGCGAGACATATAAACGGAAAAAAAATGATATTTGGGGATTGATTTGCAAGATTATCCATGGGTGATCTGACCCCTTCTCCTTCAATGCAAGTCATTGTCTCACAGCTAGCTGCCTCACGTGTGCTGTCTTCTAACTACTGTTCAGGCCGCTCTTCCTTGTCGACTCATTTTCTCCTCACATCTCATTTTTTTATTATATATGGTTCAGCCTTCATTACATCAAACAGAAACACGAGGATTTATGAAAAAAGCAGATCCAGCAGTCTCCTATTTCAACCAAGTGGTCAACCTTAAATATCAAAAATATGATTGCATCGTATGGACAAGTGTCAACCTTAAATATAAAAAATGTGATTGCATGGACATACGAATACGAATACAGAGATATGATATTTTCAACATGTAAATATATAAAAATACAGATATCAATATTTAAATACAATTATTATATTAAGTGTCAATGATTCATAAATTACATTTACGTCAATATGTTTCATCCTGTCTGAACCTGTTTTCCTAATCGACCTCTATACTACCCATTTGCATATAAATACTATCGTAAATAAATAAAACATGGAAGTAAGAATCACACATCTAATATACGATGTAAGGTTGATAATAAAATTCAAGTTTTTTAAGACAGATGTGAAAATAGAAAAACTGCTCTATTATTATTCACTCTTTCAGAACTTCAAATGCATGAAAAAGATTTTATATTATTAACAAGGAGTCTGCATTATTCAATTGAAGCATTAATTATAAAAAAAAAAATACACAAATACAATCAGTACACTAAATATGTGATATGTGTTCAAATACAGAATAAGAAAGTAAGAATGATAATAGGATGATATTCACTTCTTTTAGGTGAATCTGATCTCTAACAAGGCTTGAGTGGCTTCCCACAGAGACAATCATTGTAAACAAAGGAGGAGGCTTCAAGATGCTCAAAAGGTGACCCACTTGGAATGGGCCCACAAAGATGATTATGACTCAAATCTAAGTGTCCAATAAACGAAGCGGATGAGATTGATTTGGGAATTTCACCCTTCAAATTGTTGTACGATAAGTCGAGCACCGTGAAGTAAGATCTCTGCCCAAACACATTTGGTATGTTCCCCTGTAGACCATTCCGGCTCAAGTTCAAATCGCTAACTCCTGAGTTCAACAGACTTGCCGGGATCAACCCGCTTAGTTTATTACCATCCAGATTCAATGTCGACAATACCGCCATTCCACCAAGAGATTCCGGGATGGAACCCGATATTTGGTTGCGAGAAAGATCAAGGTCTGCGAGACGATAAATTTGAGATATTGAAGCTGGAATCTGGCCGCTGATCTGGTTCCCGCTCAGCAAAGCTCGGCTCAGCATCCTCAGCCTACCAAATCCTCCTGGAATAAGGCCTGAAATGCGGTTGTTTCTGAGATCAAGGTGCATTAAACTTGACATGTTGGCGATGGATGGTGGGATTGTACCGGAGATGAGGTTGTCGGCGACGTTCAGAACAGTGACGCGGTGGAGCCTGCCGATATCGCGGGGGAGGTCGCCAGATATGCGGTTTCCGATGAGATCAATGATGCGGAGAAATGGCAAGGAGGTAATGCAGCGGGGTATCTCGCCGGAGATTCCTTTCCAGTCGGCGATGGTGAGGCTGGAGAGTCTCGTGAGTTTACAGATGGCAGGCGAGATGTAGCCGGTCATGTAGCCAGTGCGGTGGGCTTTCTCAAAGATAGGGTCCTGAGACTCGCCGCGGAGGTTGATATCGGCGACACGACGAGATTCCTGGTCACAGCTGACGCCGTACCAGTTGTGGCAGCAGTCGGTGCCCGTCCATGAGTTAAAGATGCCCAAGTGGGGTTCATGCAGAGCGGCTTTAAAGGTCAGGAGTGCTGCCCGGTCCGATGGCGGACAGGAGTTGACGGCGGAGACGACGGCTAGTAGTATAGCCGCTATAAACAAAACTGCATTACCCATTGTATCAATTTGTGGTTTAGATTTTCAGTATGCAGCTGCTGTGTTGCAAATGTAGATAGAGATGTATGTAGTGAGAGGGAATCATAGGCATGAGAGATGAAGAGTCTGAGGAGGTAATTTATAGAGTTAATTAATTATCTTGTGTGACGATTTTGCCAGTGAAAACAGTTGGTAACTGGGGAAGTCTTGGACTATTTTGTCAACTTGAATATTTGTTTCTGTCTTAAAGATCAACAAGTAAACAAGAGAAGGACGGAACAGGTGAACATGGGTTGGGCTGAGGGTATGACAGAGACTGTGAGTAGAAGGAGGGAAGGCACATGGATGTTAGTGAAGGGAAGGGGTCCAGAAACTAAATTATGGAACCCGGCGGGGCTTGTGGCTTTGGTTGGCTATACGTTGAAACTCTAAGTTTCACATTACCGATTTACTACTTCTCCAGAATTAGATATATACGCTGACCAACAATAACAAGTAATAACGTGCACCCTTATATATATTTCCTTTGAAATTCAGATGAAGCCACCACAGCACTAATGTTTGAATTTATGAACTTCAAAATTTTCCACCACATCTCTTCAATATTTTTTTCATAATTATATATATATATATAGAGAGAGAGAGAGAGAGAGAGAGACAGTTGGCTGAAGGCTGGATTATGTTTTAGCAATTTTCTTGTTTAGAAATTTTGATCAAATATACAGAGATGACAAGCTCACAACATATGACAGAACGGTCACAAACAACAACGAATGGTCTTGAAGGGTCGATTCAAGCTGACCGGCAATCTTATCACCTCCACGTGTCGTTCCCTGATTGGACATGGGACTGAACCTGACCTTTTTCACAGCATTAGTTGCATACTCTAACAAATTATAGATAGATACTATCATCTTCACTTTGGGACTATTTATTACTTTCTTACTCAATTCTAATTTAGACAACCAAATTAGCATTTGCCGAATTGCACTGACAACTAGGTTTATGTTGCAGGTAACCTATCAATTCAGATAAGAAGAGACTTCATCGACGTTTATAATTAATTCTCCAAACTTTTCAAGCATTCTGGAATATTTACTTTTACATGATCCTCTACTTATAACATTTTTGAAGAGTTTCAATCAAATTTGAATATACAAATAACCAATAAATTGAGGGTGACTGATAAATAGTTTTTTTTGCTTAACTTTTAATTGATTTGAGAGGTTTTAATTATTTAATTAAATCAATCAATTATTTTAAATATCTTATAAATGATTATTTGAATTAATTTTTTGATCTTTAAAAAGTTAAAGAGTCTAATTTTTTTAATTAATTGTTTGATATTTAAGATGTAAAAAGACATCACTATGTTGTCAATTCAATTTTTGACGCCCTTATATAAAAAAAATTCTTATAAAAAAATATCTATGAAATATGTTTTATAATAAATATTTTTTCTAATTTATTCATATATATTAAATATATTATTTGATCATTCATCCCTTTTCTCCCATTATTAACTTATAAAAAATAACAATATGAACAATAACAACAACTACAATAATAATAATAATAATTATCATCATCATCATCTTATGTTTATCTAAAATTATCTATTTTATAAAAAATTTATAATAAATTAAAACTATTTATTTTTTAAAATAAAATCTAATAAATAATATATTATAATTATATATTTTTAAAGAAAAACTAATAAATATAATAAATTTAATTATTTATTTTTTAAAGAAAAATCTAATAAATAATAAATTATAATAATTTTTTTAAAAGAAAAATCTAATGAATAATATTTTAAAATTTTAAATATTATTATAATAAAATAATACTTAAATAAATAATAAAATTTATTCATATCCTTATATGTTATTTTACATGTAAATAATAAACTACTGATTTTATAAAATATCTTTATATAAATAGTTAATACTATTAACTGGTTAAATCAATTGTCACCTAATTATTAATACAATAAGTTAATCATTAATATAATCAACTGATTCTGAAATAGACCATTATTTGTCAATCATCCATTCCTCTCTTACTTTGTCTTTCAGGATTTTCTTTCCCTTTTAATTTTTAAACATTATCTGAAGTCAGTAAATACACAACCTTAATTTAAATGGGACTGTAAGTGTAATTGAATAATTAAGGCAATCGGATCATTTCATCATTTGACCCCTTTTTAAGTGGCTAAGTTAATTAGGAATGTAAAGAAGACCAATGAGAGATGTATTTCCAGAAAAACCATACATGTTACCTCCTCTGATATACTAAGGGAGGGATTTTGGGTTAGATCTCTAGCATATGAAATCCATGGAGCCCAACAAGGTTCATGAATTAG
This sequence comes from Saraca asoca, assembly GCA_026873985.1. Lineage (NCBI taxonomy): Eukaryota > Viridiplantae > Streptophyta > Magnoliopsida > Fabales > Fabaceae > Saraca > Saraca asoca. Next base: position 4,157 of record JANHAO010004859.1, on the reverse strand, counting down.
GGTTGAGTAGCATGTCATGTTTCAAGTACCTGAATCTTTGTCTCCCTCATTGATATCCACCATGATCGTTCATGAATTATCTAATTCTGTAATTAATGCCGTCAATTTAAATCATGTTTCTATCATCTTATGGGATCCTTAAAATATAAGAACTTCTTATATTCTGCTTTAAACTGACCCACATGGCCACTTGCATCAAGATCTTGCAGATGGGTCACTGAGATACGTTGCCAAGCCTCACCAAAATAATGACAATAATCCATCATCTCTTTTTTATAATTTCTTCTCATTGATCAGTGTATCAGCAATGTGCCTTTTTCTTCATTTTTTTAATTTTTGTTTTTTAAGTACAACAACAATTATATAAAAAATTGCATTTAATATCTTCTGCAGACTATATAAATTCATCCTCATCACTAAACGATACTCCTTTTCTGATTCTCATTTTGACAGGAAATGAAGTATTAAGATGAACGTGCGCATCATGTAAAGCTATAATCCACTTTTGCTCTCAGTAATTTGAATGCAATTAATCCATCCATAATTTCAATTAATGGAGGATTGACCAAAATTATTGCTTGCTAAACTGTTTTAGATTATTTTATTCATCATATTTTAGTATTAAACAGGAAGAATCCGACCAGCCAGTAAACGCCAGTATTGTTCCAGAAAACCCTTATCCGCAAGATTCTATGCTTTGTTATGGGACAAACAAACGAAATGAATAAATTGAAATGGCTACGTTGTTTGTTTCTCCCGAGTTCTTGCACAGAACATGATAGTTAGGTGGCATGTAAACTGTTTTCTCTTATCACCGTTATTTATATATAAAATAGAAGACAAATATACAAGGACCTTAATTTGAACTTAGATTGACCGAATCACTAGCCCATGATCATGCGATTTTTTTTGACAAAGATGATTGCTAACAAGCATGTGTCTACATGTGTCTACAGGTGCTCATAGAATCATAAATAGTCAAAATTAACGGCTGCATTGGGACTTTATATTGCAAGTTTCACACTATTTTGGTGAACCAAAAAATTGTGCTAACACTTTCTGCAAAAATAATATTAATCATTTATTTTTATTTAGCTAAATTTTTTTTATGATTTAATAACATTGAATTTCAATTAACTTTGTTCATGATCTTCACATTTTCAACTTTTGTTGAATCTGTGTAACACCCTATTAGGTTAGAATGAACTTTGACTTGAATTTTGGACTTAATGAATTAGCAAGAAGGCAAAAAAGTTGAATCCAAGACTTGGCTGACCAGTTGAATGGTAATTAGTGTCCAATCGATCAATCTAGCTAGCCTTGGGACATACAAAATCCTGGCTGTGCCGAATTGCAGAAATGCAATTTGGCATTAGCTAAAAAAATCTTTGATGATCGGAGTAATACTAGAGGAAGATCCCAGTGATGCATTAGACTTAAAAAGTTTATTAAGGTAATTTAATCAGTTAGAAATGCTTTATGAGCCATTCTATCTTCACTAGGACTAAAAAAGTTGTTTTTATTCGTGTGCTTTACTTTTTTGAGGATTACATCAATTCCCTAATAGATCAAACTATCAAAATAACTATGTATGGAGTTTCAAAAGGAAAATCTTTATACATCAGAAGAATGGGGGTTTCTACCTTGATTGACTCCATTTATATACAAAGTTATATTAATATATTATTTTCAAAATTATCGAAATGTTAGAAATTATGAATGGAGTTAAATAAAAGAACATAATTTAGAAATGGTCCTAAAGGCATATGCAGTACGTGTATATGTGATGGTTGTGAGCATGATTGTTTGTGAATGCATGTGGTGGGATAGTTTATGATTAAAACTAGAGACTAGTTAAACATTTAGAAATTATAACTTTTTAATGTATATGAATTAATATATGAGATAGAAAGAATCAAATGAAATAGATGTAACAGATTAGTCAATCATGATGATAAGCAACGCAGGAAAGGTTCTTAAATAATTAAAAGATAAATGATAGGCTAAATATAAATAGATAGCATAACTAGAGAAGGTAGTGTGGCATATGTATAGCTTAATTAGAGATGATTTTGTTTGTGACTAATTCAAATACTTAAAGGGGACTGTTGGATTTTTCAGATTTGGTTTTTTCTAAGAACTTAATTAAAAGAAAGAAAAGAGATATGCTACAATCACACCACGTTTATTAAATCTCAGATTGCTATTTAAATATAATAAAGCATAACCAAAAAGCTACTTAATCTATCCATATTCTATTAAATCAGCAACTAAATAGCTAAATACTAGGAACCCACTACAGTAGCAACAACTTCCATGTTTTGCAGCCTTCAATCTCTCTAATCAAGTTAGCTATAATAAACTCCAATTTTTTCTCTAACTAACTCTAGCTAATGAGGCAGTTTTCTTAATACTCTTCTTGCATCAGTAGCTACACATGTCAAGCTTCATCCTCAAGAATTCCCAAGTTACTGCCACTAATGACTAATTAGTTTGGCAATAAATTAGAACAATAGTCATCATCCTTTCCTACAGCCTTAAAAATTAGTGGATTACTAGAATTTATAGCTCTAATTTCATTTGCCCCACTATTTCCATCAGATGTAGGTGTCTTTATGCCAATTATTTTATGATAGACACCAAATTCATTGTTGTCCAACTCCACATTATGTTCACTACAAGAAATTTGATTTTTTGTGAAGACTTTCAGTGACGAGATAGAAAAATCGTCACAATATGTTGACCTTTCAGTGATGACTTTTTAAGTCGTCACAGTAGGTCTACCTTCAGTGACGACTTTCAGTAATGACTAAAAAGTCGTCACAATAGGGTGACTTTCAGTGACGGCCTTTTTTAGTCGTCACAGTAGGTTTACCTTCAGTGACGACTTTTAGTGATGATTAAAAAGTCGTCACAATAGAGTGACCTTCAGTGATGACTTTTTAGTCGTCATAATAGGTAACCTTTCAGTGACAACCTAAAAAGTCATCACAATAGGTGTGCCTTCAGTGACAACTTTTTAGTTGTCACAGTAAGTACCCTTTCAGTGACGACTAAAAGTCGTCACAGTAGGCGACCTTCAGTGATGACCAAAAAGTCGTCACAATAGATAACCTTTCAGTGACGACCAAAAGTTGTCACAATAGACGACCTTTAATGATGACCAAAAAGTCGTCACAATAGATCGAACTTTCAGTAACGACCTAAAAAGTCATCACAATAGGTATGCCTTCAGTGACAACTTTTTAGTCGTTATAGTAGGGTTAGTCGTCACAGTAGGTACCTTTTTAGTGACGACTAAAGGTTGTCACAGTAGGCGACCTTCAGTGACGACCAAAAAGTCGTCATAATAGGTAACCTTTTAGTGACGACCAAAAGTCGTCACAATAGACAACCTTCAGTGACGACCAAAAAGTGATCACAATAGATCAGACTTTCAGTGACGACCTTAAAAATGGTCACAATAAGTATGCCTTCAGTGATAACTTTTTAGTCGTCACAGTAGGTACCCTTTCAGTGACGACTAAAAGTTATCACAGTAGGTGACCTTTAGTGACGATCAAAAAGTCATCATAATAGGTCGAACTTTCAGTGACGACCTAAAAAGTAGTCACAATAGGTATGCCTTAAGTGACAACTAATACGTCGCCACAATAGGTCAAATTTTCAATGACAAGTCATCACAGTAGGATCTACCTTCAGTGACAACTTTTTAATCGTCACAATAGATACCCTTTTAGTGGTGACTAAAAGTCGTCACTATAGGCGACCTTTCAGTGACAACTAAAAAGTCGTCACAATAGGTTGACTTAGGACTGGGACTAATACAAAAAAATGATAACAGTGGGCCGAACTAGTGAGAAACTTGCCCAAAATAACTCATCCCGACAAGTGTGCGTGGGAGTAATAAGTATTAACCCATCGAGCTATTATGTTAACCTGATTCTATTGGGCTATTGAATTAACTTGGTAGATTAACCTATTAATCTGATAATGTATAATAAATAATATATAATTAATTGAAATGTATATGTATATTAAATTATAATTTTAATATACTAAAATTATATAATAATATAATATTAAATATTTTTCAATATTAAACTTAATAAATTATTTTATAATAAATTTGATTCATGTTATAATAAACAAGGCCA